>PVIC010000129.1:0-164126 GCA_004025085.1 Thryonomys swinderianus | reverse complement strand
ACCCTCAGGGAAAGGCCCTGGCCTGTGACACGTGTCATCCCAAGCACCAAAGGCTGGAGTCTGAAAATAACCACAGTGGACCCTCAACTTACAGCCAGCCTGACATACGAACCACTTGGGCTAATTAGGTTAATGGAAGACTCATCCTCCTCCCGTTATGCACAGCATGGACCCAGGTAAACAGTACAGTGACGGCTCCTAAGTGTCATCCAGTGGAAATTCCAGGCAGGGTCCTAAAATCAGGGCAGGGTCCTCACCCGCCTTGTTCACCAGATCTGCAACTTTTAATTCACCCTGAAAGCCATCATGACCGTGGTGGGAATCGTCTGAAATTCCTTCGGGATGCCGAAGAAGCCGTGGGCGTGCCGACCACAGACACTCACCAGAGGGCTCCGAGCTGCGTCAGAAAGTGGCGAGGAGGGTGAGACGGTGTGCTTGGAGCAAGGCGGGGGGCTCTGAGGGGGACCCACGGCACTGCAGCTTTTAATGGAATAATGGTTTTAAAATTCAAACTTGTACTGTATTTTTTATTATATCTGCTACATGAAGGCAAAAATGACAATAAAAAGTCACTAGGCAGAGTTCATTTTTTTTCCTCTCTGTCTTATGTCTTTGAAAGCAGCCAAGTAAGAAGATTTCTTCCAAATGGCATCCTGGTGAAGAGCAGATCATGAAGAAGACAAAGATCCTCATGACCGCTCATCGGTCACTGACTAGCAGCCCCGGTGGTGGCAGCACTAAAACTCTCTCACTCGGAAGCCCCAGACCCAGAACACAGCAGGTGGATCCCTGGGAAGCCCTTCCATCCTGTGGCCTCCGTTTTCATAGTTGTCAGCTCTTCAACCAAAGCCAACCTTCTGCTTTTGCTAATTGTCCTTAAAATCTCACCAGGAGAAAGAGTAGTTTTCACGCAGTACCAAAAAACTTACCCCTAAGACAGTGGGTTTGCCACATTTGCCACTGGGGCAGCGGACTGCTGAGTTCGAGGCATGCCTGGGCTACGTAGTGAGCTCAGGGCCAGCCTGAACTACACAGCAAAACCCTGTCTCAAAAAATTAAAAATTAAAAATTAAAAAAAAATGAATTCAGAGACAGATTAAAAGGTGAGTGTAAAGGTTAACTTGAGCCCAGAGTCAAAAGGGGCGACCCAGAAGACAGCGGCCTGCCAGCTCCTCCGTTTCCTCCCCGGAAAGGGCCCTCTGTTCTCGGGGCCTCCGGTCACCTTCTCTTCACGGGGACACTATGCCCAGCACCTGCGGCTCAGAGGAGGGGAGGTGCACTTTGGCTGACGTTTTAGTCCACAGAGGGCTTACTCCAAGGCACAGCCGCGCTCACCTCTCAGTGCCCCGGAAGCAGCAGAGAAACCCTTCCGGGTCATACCTCCCCTGACCACCCCTTCCAGCCAGACCCACCTCCTAAACCAAGCCAGAAGCTCCCCCTCACAGCCCACTCACCTCTGCAGCTGCCCCGATGGGTAAACGTCGGGGACATCAGCTTGTCTTAGCCATATTCCTGGGAGCTGTTTTCACCAGATATGTCGTTTTAGGTTGACAGAAACACTCTTCAGAACTCTGAAAAATATTTGCTCGTCTAGATCTGCCTTGAAAACCTGAGTCATCACCTCTTTGTATCAGTGTTTTCTCAACTTTTATCACACTGTTTTTGCTTGTACTGTTCCATAGTTCAGACTCATCTCAGTGAGGGACTTTTTACTTATCCTGTGTAATTTTGTGCTTTATCCTCGTATTTCCTCAGTGGAAGTGTTGATATCTTTCCCAAATTCTGAAAATTCTTAGCATTTAATTACCTAAGTATTGCTTCTTTCCCAATCTGATTTCTTCTAGAATTCTAATATATATATATATTTTAAGCAATATCTCATTTCCCCTTTTTCCTCTAATCATTCTTACATTGTCTGCCTCATTAATCCAGTCAAAAACTGTAATTATAGATTTCTCACAGAATTTGAGAAACAGTCTGAGGACAGACGGCGCCCGGCACTGCCCCGAGGTCTCTGCGGCGTCCAGCCGTGCGGCCCGCGGGGTTGGCGCTCGCCTGCCCTGGTGCCCACGGCCCGCGCTGCGCTGGCCCAGCCTCTCCGTGCCTCCCGCTGTGTCAAGTGGGCAGAGCCGGGTCGGGAGCGCCGCGCTGTGGAGACTGGCCTGGCCTCCGTTTTCACATGTTCTGCTCCACGAGTCTCTCCAGTAAGCAGCTCTGAGAGATCTTGTGTGTCGCTTCCTTCGTCTTTGTCCACACACTTTTCTCATTTGAGTATTCTTTTATTCACTTTTGTGAATTCATTCAGACCTGTCGCTCACATCTCCAATTTTGGCAGCATATAAGCTTTGGGGTCTTTTTTTTTTTGCTAATTCTGTTATGTTTTTAATTTCTAATATGCCTTTACTATGTTTCTTTCCTAAATCCTGCCAACTTACTATTTTTGCCTATTTTTTTAACCTCTACCTTGAGTATTTCAGAAAAGCAACTACTACTGGCTTTGTGAAGACTTGTGTCCTACTGTTTGCTGTCTTGCGCTGACCGCTGCCCCTCCGCCACCCTCTGTCGCGCTTCTGCCCAGCGTTCGTGGGACCTGCCTGGTTCCTCCCGGTGCTTGCCAGACTGCGAAATCCCATTGAGGCCAGCGATGCCCACGGGCAGCTACAGCCCGCCCATCTCTGAGCCCCGAAGAAGTCTGTGCCCTGGGGCCAGCACGCGCCCAGGAGAGCAGTGCGGCCCCTGCTGGGCCACCTCCCCGCAGGACAGAGGAGCGACCTCGTCCGCTCCTGCAGCGGACAGAGCCACAGCTACAGACCCGGTGTGGGCAACAAAGCAAGCCAGCGGTGAAGGTGGCATGGGCCGCTCCTGGCCCTGGCCCTGGCCGCCGCTCTTCAATGAGCTGTGGAGGGACAGAGATGCGGGCGGTCCCCGGCGGGCAGAGCGCGGGGTGATGGCAGGGAGAAGGGACTTCTTTGGGGCGAGCGTGTGTGAAGGGCAGAAAGTAAATTTTACAATGACTGAAAACGGCACAGAACACACTGGGGACACAGACGGAGGAGGAGGACGTGTCCACGTGACATGGCGGCACTGGGAAGGCCGCTGCGGGGCAGGTGCTGGCCGCTCTTGGGGGTCACTGTGCCGCAAAGGAGACGCTGTGGGTGAGCACAGCGGGGCCCGCGGGCAGCCGGCCCGGGCCAGAGCGCGCAGGAAGCCGAAGCAGAGCAGCAGGTGCGTGTGAGCAGGGCACGGCGGGCGCCAGCATGACGCACAGGCCTAGCGCTGCTCTGAGGACGGTGTCGGGGACACGGCGTGGGGCTGAGGGCCTCGGCGTGCGTGGCTGCCCCGTCCACTCGCCCGGGAGCTGCGCAGCCATGGCCTGGGGTCCCTGGGAGACAGGCTGCCGGCCGGGCGGCCTGTCGGGAGCGTGGACAGCCCATGGCGAGAGGCACGGAGGCCCCAGCCAGCCCCAGGGACAGCCGAGGCAGGCGCGCCCGCCGCGTTGGAGACCACGTATGGAGGCGCGTGTCTGTGCACGTGTGCCCATGCGTGTGTGTGCGTGCAGCCAGGACACAGCAGAGCAGCGCCTGATTTCCACCCGTGCTGGTGACTCTCCGGGACAGCTGTGAGATCCAGATCATGGCTTCTGAGGGGAGCGCCCCCAGCCCGCCTGCGGGGCCCAGCACTCGCCTGCTTCCCCAGGGGCTGTGGCCGGGGGTCCTTCGGGCGGCTGTAAGTCAGGCTTGCGCGACCCCCCCCCCCATGCTGAGCAGGCAGCTGCAGCACGTTTCAAGGCATGTAGATCTCCACGCACTGTGTGTGGCTCACCGCCTCCTTTTTAGTTCTCTGTGCTTGGATCTAGTTCTGGAGATAAAGTTTTTATCTTTAAATTCAAACTAACACTTATTTTAAATATACAGAGCAATCATATTCAGTAATTATATGAAGCTCATTTTACAAAAAATTCACCCTACGAAGGTCAGAGCTCGTGTTCCCCAAAGTGCTGGCGAGCAGTGAGGCACTGCCCCGTGCTGGTGTCTGTAGGAACCGGCGTCCTGGTCAGCCACGCCTCCGGCCCGGGGCGGAGCCAGCTCACGGCGCCTGCTCCAGAAAGGGCCCAGCCACGCAGCCATGCGCTGGCCTGGGCCGCAGTGCCCTCGGGTCTGCCCGCCCCGGAGCTGGCAGCGGCACGGGCTCCGGAGAAGGATGGCGAGGCGGGCAGGCCAGGCATAGGGCTTCCACACCGGCCCTGGAGGGCAGTGAGGCTCGGCCATGACATGCGGTGCAGAAGCACACGCGGGTCTCCACGCAAGAGCTCCGCGCACGGGTCTGGGAGAGCAAAGCTCGCGGAGCCCTCGGGCGCTGGGGTCCAGCTGGACCACGAGGCTGAGCAGGTCCCACAGCAGGCGCCGAGCCCGGGGGGCGACGCGGTCAGGGCTCAGCCGCTCCGCAGTGTGCAGGGCCGGGCACCAGCGCCCGCTCGCTGCAGGCGACGCCCGCTCCAGAGCCCTCCTCTGAGCTTGTGCGGCTCCGCCCAGCGCCCCTCGCCACCGCAGGCCGCCTGAGGCCACGACGGGCAGAGACGACTCGGCGGCCCGACCCCCTCGGCCCCACTGGGCCTGGGCGGCAGCTTCCGTCACCGTCGGGGTGGGACGGCGGCTCTTCGGGGCTCCCGACTCGCTGGGCAGGTGGCAACGCTGCGTCCGGACATCACCAGCCCGGAGTGACCGCGACACACCCTGACCACAGCCTGTCCAGAGAGCCCACAGGCGGCTCTTCCGCCTCCGCCCGCGGACTGGCCGCCCTGCAGGGGCCCCGGCGGGTGGCACCCGCGGGTGGACAAGCGCTGCCCCTTTACTTCCTGCCAGTGAACGCGCCGCAGTGCTCGATGAGTGAGTTGGAGCCCGAGTCTCACCGGGCTGTGCCACTTCGATGCACTTCGGGAGCTCCCGGGGCGGGAGTCGGATGCGTGTGTGCACACTGCCATCTTCTGTGGGAGCCAGGCCTGAAGCCAAGCCAAGCCCAGGGACAATATGCACATAAACAGATTTAAATAATTTAACATCTTTCCCACACAGACGATTATTGGAATTAGTTACATATGTTTTAATGTGCCAACAAAATTCTGTAATTTAAATCTTCTGTCTGGACTCTTTTTGAACTGAGTCTCACACTGGCCAATTAAAAAAAGATGGTGCCTTAGCCTCACCTCGGCCACACATCTGCCTGGGTCCCGGCCAGATGCGGCCTCCCTGGACCGCAGGCCCCTCGGCTTCCCCGCCCCCACCCCGGCTCCTCCTCCCAGCCCTTCCCTGCCCGCACACATTAGCCCACTGCGGGGAAGCTCTAAACCAGAGGCGCTTCCAGCCCACGGCAGCCCGGCACGTGTCTGGGGCCATCTACAGGCCGCCGTCCGCCGCCATGGGGAGCACCAGGCCGCCGCTCAGGGCAGCCTGAGCCGTCCCCGCCCGGAAATCCGCGCGCTCCAGCCTCCAGCTGCGGACTGCGGCCAAGGACGGCCGCCAGGTGTCTTCCTCCACCACACATGGCTCCAAACCCTTCTCTAACCGATTGACTTCTGTACCTCCAACTACAAGTTATTAACTGGGTTGGATAAGTCAAATTTCACCAACATCAAGACACTTTGGGAAGTTCAGTGATTAAGAGAAGGAAAGAATTACGCAGGCTTGCGGGTAGGTAGACGAGAAATGACGAGTAGTAGACGGGAAATGAGTGGTGAACAGCCACTGCTTCTGTTAGCTGTATCTCCCTCGCCCCAGCTGCCTCCTAGGTGTGAGCTGAGCGCCATCTGCTGGATGAACCTGTCTAATCGCCACGGCAACCCCGAGCAAAGCGTGCTCAGAGGACAGACAGGACCCCAGCCTGGAGACCGCCGGCCGCCAAGTCAGAACCCTGAAGGTCCCGCCTCGCAGCCGCCCCTACACCCCGCACAGCCCGCTGCTCCGGATAAAACATGGGGGAACATAACTGTTTAAGAAACAAAGGAGCGGTGGTACCGCGGAGAAAGAGGGCGAGACTGGCCCTCTGGGGGCCGCCCACTCCTCCCTCCCAGGCCGGGATGGCCTTTTCCTCGGCTTCCCCGGCCGGGATCGCTGTCTCTGCAGTCTCCCTAGGGACACTCCCCTTCGACTTCCTGACGCAAAACCGCTTTTCTGAGTCTGAGGGAGTTTGGGGTGTTGTTTTTTCCTTTCTCTTCAGAACTGAAGATAATGCTCCGCCATTTTAGGCTTTGTGGTTTTCCTCACTTACACGTGTGTGACAGTCGCCCCCTTTCACGTGTCCTGTGCACGTACATGTGTTAATCTTTTTATAGGTTCCTGAAGACCCAAAGCAGACAGGTCATAAAATTAGCTATTTTAATTTTGAAGTCTGATTTTTCTCTACAGTTTGAGGAATACTCCCCTTTAGTTTACAGACCGATGTGCAGGCCCGAGATGCTTTGCCAACCTGCTGCCTGCCAGTGAGGGGCTCGGCTGTCGGGTCCCCGCCCAGTGGGCATGGCGTGGGGCGCCTGCTGAGCTCTGCACTGTAGGTGCTGGAGCTGCAAGACTGAGGCCCTGCCCCTCGTGCTGGGTAAAACAGACGGCAAAGACGGGCAGCGGCACCACGCTGGGCACCCCACAATGGACGCCACAGGGCAAGGCGGCGCCTGGGCTCCCGGGACAGCTGCTGCTGCGGGCGCTGTGGCTCAGGCAGCACAGGGCACACTCGGCGAGGGCACAGGAGGGCTCTGCCCAGCATGCCGTCCCCAGGGACGTGACTCCAACAGCGGGCAGACCTGTGTGGACGGGGGGACACGGAGGGGGGGAGTGCCCTCGGGGCTCCCGGGCACGGGCACCTCCCCACCTAGGCGCTCTGCGTGCGTGAGGCGCACATGGCTGCGCACGAGGAGCCCTGTGGTCGGGAGCCTGGCCCGTCCCCGGGGCCTCTGTCCTCCTCACTGTCTCCAGCGAGTCATCACAGCTCTCAGGAAAACCAAGCAAACTATGGAGACAAGATCTTGACCCACAGACGCTCACTGAGAGAACATTAGATTCTCTACTTTTCTCCATTCTGAGTTTCGTAGTAATTTTGTTTGAACTCTCTCAAAAATCGGCAAACTGCAGGTTAAAATCCTTTCTCACCCCCGTCACCTGAATGACGCGCCTGAGCCAACCACCCCGGGTGTGGAGCCCACTGCGTGCCCTCGCTGCCTGCCTAGAGGTGCTGTACCCACCGTCTCCTCAAGGGGGCAGGCGCGGGCCGAGACGGACTTCAGGCTCTGGGCAGCGTGTTTTCCAACCGTCCTGTTACTGAACCCAGCGACAACACTTTTCTGAATGCATCTTATATGTCAAGGATTCTGCTGGACTTTGTTAGCAAATACCATTCATTTCTTTCTTTTTTTTTTTTTGAGACAGGGTCTTGCTTTGTAGTTTGGGCTGGCTCTGAGTTCACTATGTAGCCAAGGCAAGCCTCAAACTCAGTAATCCTCCTGCCTCTGCCTCCCAAGTGCTGGGATTACAGGTGTGAGCCGCCACGCCTGGCACTGTGATATGTGGTATTGATGGCTGGTGGGTGTGACAGCATTGTATGTGGTTTCTGGGGGTTGAACTCAGGATCTTGAGCTTGTGAGGCAGGCGCCGGAACCACTGAGCAAATCCTCCGGCCTTACCATTCATTTCTTAAACATGCTTTGCCTTTCCATATGATTTAGAATAAACACTGGGTTTTGTGAGTAGGGATAAAGGGAAGAACTACTGAACAGAATACTAATTATACAGTACACAGGCTGCAAACTAAAAGTATGGAAGAAATTAACACAGCAAGTCAAAAGAAAAAAAATTAAGCAATTGTCAAAATATTGGGGAAAAGGGGTATACCTGGCAATTTGTAAAAAGATCTACTAGAATTACCACCAAAATCTCAAGATCTCCAAAAATCTCAATTTTTTTTGGTTTGAAAAATATTTCCTTTCTAATTTAATTTGGCTATAACAGTAATATTATAAAATCTATTTTTAGAATGGTAACCTTGCCAACTAGGAGTACAGTTTGAATCAGTGGTAAGAAAGAAACCTTCATTATGTTACAAAATGCAAAATACAGAGCTATATTGTAGAGGAAATTAAAAATATCAAAAAGATCCAGGGAAAATGACCCCTTCCTAGAACCTTCATTTTTAATCTGATATTCTTTCTTTCTACCATTTGATGATAAATCTAGATTAAAACAATTAGAGTCAGTGAAAGATTATGCAAAATAGTTTGGTTTTTAGCTTCCCTATCACTTAACACTGTTCATCAAAATAAAATTAGAGAAGATACATTTTAAATTAACATCCAAAAATAGGCAAACACAGCACAGTGAAAAGCAGGCTGCCAGCACAGAGTATATTCCGGAGAAAACAAGACTTTACCACGAAGGTGGAGAAAATTCTGGTGGGAAGACAGGTGCCATCTGTGAGTCTGGCCCTGAGGGCCCAGATCCATCAAATCAGGCGCGGTGGCGCTCAGGGCTCGCGGGCGTGCAGCGAGGGTCCGGGCCCCCATGCCAGCCCGAGGCTGGGACCCAACAGCTACCACTGGCTCCGTGGCCGCCAACAGAGCCTTACGTCACAGGCGCAGATGCAGGAGGACCCCGGGTCCCCGCCACAGCGTCGTCCTGTGCTGCGAATCAACACCAGGCCTCAGACCGCCTCTCCGCCTCGAGTTGTTCAATCCAGACTCACGGCAGCCAGCATCCGCACAGACCCGCCCCGCTGGCCCCACACCATGGCCACATGCCCGCCCCGAGACCGCAGAGGGGCCTGGGGGCGCTTCCTGCTGCGAGTTGCTGCCCAGCTGGGGCCTCGGGAAGAGAGCATCGCCCTCAGGGCCTCCCTCCCATCAGCGCCTGTCCCGGGGCCCACTGAGCCGCTTCACAGCCTGAGAGGCACCTGCCCGTGCTAGGCGGGTCTCACTTCGCTGTGTGTGGAAGAGGCGGGAATGTAGGGAACCAGAGGCATCACTGGCCGCCGTCCTTGGCACTCAAACGGCACCCTGCCATGCGAGCAGGAGCTTCCCGCTTGAGCCAGTCACGAGCAGAGCTCCTCGGGCACAATCTCACCCTTCACATTTACAGACAGACACGTCTCTCCCCGTTGTGACAAACAGAATTCATCTTACAGTGATTTAAAAACAATAACCAGCCAAGCATGGTGCCCATGCCTGTAATCCTAGGACTCGAGGAGGCTGAGGCAGGAATAAGTGAGTCCAGAAAGCTTAGAGACCCCGTCTCAAAACATGAAAAAGGGCTGGGGATGCTGTTCAGGGCAAAAGCCCCGCCTAGGTTCAGCCTCGGTGCTGCAAAAACTTAATGGCACAGTTTGCAAATCCTATCAAATCCTGTCTCAGGGAAACGTAGTGGTGTGCTAACTGTCGGGGCTTCTGACCGAAGGCAGAGGCAGGAGGGTGCCTGCAGCCAGGGAGCCCTGGGTGCTCCACCAGCACCGAGACGCGCCCCCTGGACCCCACGCATGGGGTGGGCGCCCCGTCTTCAGCTCCTTCAGGGGGATGCTGGGCACAGGCACGTCTCATCCGCTGTCCCTCTCCGCTCTGCTCCCAAATGCAGGAGGGAGACCACTAGGGCTGGGAGGAAGTCGGCTCGTCATTTGGCCAAAGGACAGTTTCAACCCAGCAATGACAAAAACTGAACAGAGATCCCCACAAAGACACAACGTGTGTCCCTGACCACACGCAGAAACGGCCAGGTCCGGACGGGACCTGTGCGGAGGCTGTGTCCCTGTGGTCGCCCAGCGTCACCAGCGTTGGGGACCCCCAGACCCCCACCCCAGCCAAACCGCCGCCCCCACAGGTGTCCGGGAAGCGGCAGGAAAAACAGGTCTCAGGATTTGTACATGGCCTGTTCCAGTGCACACAGTGTCTGTGCATGTGTGAGATTTTAACAGTTAAAAGGAACCTCAAATACCGAGCTCACAAATATTTACAAAAAATTTGTTAGTGAAATCAAGACAAATGAACCCCAATGTTTTCATCGTATAGGAGGGTCTACATAATAAAATCTACTTTATTCAAAGCCCCATTCGACCAGGTTTGCTGCAGAGAGAATTGTCTAACGAACACGGTCTTCGGGGCTTGGAGAGGGCACACGGGTCACGGCTCAGGATCAACCCTGGGGTTCCCCGGGCCTCTGCCCTCTGCCTGGGCAGTGCCTGGCTTCGGATCCCGAGCGCGTCAGGTGGAAGTAATCGGTGCCCCGCCAGGCGCGCTCACCTGAGTAGTGGCCTCTCGGACACCGGCCCCGTGACTGGCCACCTGCCCCCGCCTCAGAGACGCAGCTGGAGCCCGGGAGCCCAAGCCAGGCATCTACGCGGCCCCTCCCCGTCCCACGGCCGGGCCGGCAGCAGCGCCCAGCAGGGCAAGGCCAGCGCTTCTCCTCCGCCCAGACGCGCCGGCAGCGGCTGCGCTGCTGCCCCTGCTCAGGCCCCACGCGGGGTGGAAGGCGCCACCCTCGCTGTGGACGGGACACCTGCTCGGGTTAGACAGAGCCGCCCGCTGCGAGCAGGACGGAAGGGAAGCTGCCCGCGGCGGCCTCTGCGTGGGCAGGGAGAGGGCGGAGTCGCCTGCACTGACCTCGTCTCTGAGGTTAAACTCGCGGTTTTGACTTCCCTATGGGAAAACGAGTCGAGGTAGAAGAGTGAAAGCTGCTGGGCCCGAGGGGACCCGGCCGAGGCCACTTACGCTTCCGCGGCTGTTCCGGAGACACAGCGGCCGGGCCCCAGGCCGTGCAGGAAGCAGGCGGGGACCCCGCTGCGTGGGCGCAGCCGGGCACGGACCCACCGGGGCCCCGGGAGAGGAGGCCGGGAGCTGGCTCTTTATCCTCCGCTCGCTGAGGGTGGGCAGAGGCTGCTGGGAGGCGAAGGGCGAAGCGCCTGCACCTGCCGCGCCCTTCGGACAAGCAACACCTGCCCCTCGGTGCGTGTGTCTCCGTTTACCTCACGGCCCAGGGCAGATCGGATGCCAGGCTTTCCTGGGTGGAGACAGTCACAGAGCCCTGCCCACTCGGGGGGCAGCGAGGGCACAGGGACGAAGGCCGGCCGGCCAGACGGCCACGTGCCGGTAGGGGCAGCCCGGGAAACACCACCCAGGGTCTCCGCCCACCTTTGCCTCCTGTTGCCAAGGAACCAGCTAAGCTCAGCCAGCTACTCCTTCTAACTCAGCTAGTTTCGCTGAGCAGATACTGTATTTTACAGAAGACACAGCCGGCCATTGTGATGGTCCACGCCTGCAGGCCTGCACTCCGTAAGGCTGAGGCAGGAGGCTTCCAAGTTCAAGCCCAGCCTGGCCAGTGTAACGACTCAAAATGAAATTTCTTTTAACAAAGCTAAGGATCAGGCCAGCCTGACCTACAAAGTGAGACCTTTTCTCACCAAAAAAAAAAAAAAAAAAAAAAAGGCTAAAGAAACAGCTCTTTTAGGGCCCCACCACAGCCCAAATAAGGACCAGCAAGTATAATTTAGGTTGTAGATCCCAAAATGTATTGGCAAGAAAATAACTCAGTCATGCACCTGTCCTCGAAGGAGTGAGCACCACCTCACCCCAGCCACTGGGCAGTGAAGTCAGGCTACTTTATAATGTTTTTATAGTTCCCAGATACCAGGTAAATTGGCTCAAAAAGGTGCAACGTGAACAGGAAAAAATAAATACCACGGAGAACAGTGCAGCCCGCTTTGTGCCCAGGGTTGGTTTATGTGGGTTTGGTCCTTGTGGGCCCAGAGACCCCAGGACCCCGGTTCCTCCTCCCTGGGAAAGGGAGGCTTTGTGGTGTGACCTGCGCTGGGCGGGACTCTGTGTGTGTGTGTGTGTGTGCGTGCATGTGTGTGCATGAGTGTGTGTATGTGCATGCGTGTGTGGGAGTGCACGCGCGTGTGTGTATGTGCACGCGTATGTGATGACAAATAATGGCCCCGCTGTTTCCACTCTGTACAGAGGCGAGACAATCGACGGAGGTTGGTGGAGCGCCCTCCCGAGTCAGACACTGCACAGGCAGTGGGCGCCTGGAGCGGGGACTCCGCCCGCGCTCACCCCGGGCAGCCCTGGCGGACTGGCCGTAGCAGGGAGCTCAGGACAAGGGCCTCGGAGGGCACAGTCACGAGCTACGGCTGCCCGGCAGGCTGCCCGACGAGGCGGCTTGAAGAGCAGCGGTATGGCGACCGGAGCTCACAGGTCGGGTCTGCGCCGGGGCCTTCGCCCCACCCGCGGCCTCTTCCTGGGCTCCCGGCAGGGCTGGCCGGCAGGGTGTGAGACGGGGAGGACAGGCAGCCCCTGCAGGCCCGGGCATCTGCCTGCAGATTCAGGATCCAGCCCCTCCCCTCGGCAGGGCAGGCCCAAGCTGCCCCTACACGGACGGACGCCAGGCCCGGCCGGGCAAGGCAGCGTGAGCCCCACCCGCTGACCCTTGGGTCTTGGGCCCTGAGTGGCTGCGTGAGGCACCAGCACTTGGCGTCCTGCTGCACAGACCCGGAGACGGCCCACAGCAGGTGCCTGGGGGACCCGGCCCTGGCCCGCAGAGCTCCTGCAGGGGAAGCCTGCTCCCTGGGCCCCGCTGCCCTCAGCACCATGGAGGCGAGGGTGGCAGATGCCCAGGCCAGCCTCACGCCACTGCCTGTCCCTTCGGCACAGACAGCACGGGTGGCTGCCGGGAAGCAGCAGGCGGGCCTGGTTTGCCTCCATGTGGGGGACTGTGTGCCCCAGCAGGGGTCACTGGGGACACGGTGCCCAGACCAAGTGCCCTGGGCTCGGGGACAGGGCTGGCCATAACTGGACAGCAGAGGGCGGGGGCCAGCTGGAGCTCTGCGCGGGAGAGCTCCGGTCCTTCCCCCTCACGCACGTCTCCTCCGTGGGGTTCAGGGTCACCACATGAGGCAGAGCTGCCCCGGGCCCCCGCTCCCCCTTCTGCGGGTCAAGACTCCCCAGCCGGCCTTCGGTGGCCAGTGGTGGAGCCCAAAACTCAGGGCTGCTTAAAAAGAGAAAGAAAATCGCCCGGCAAGATGACCACACAACACTGTACAGCAAGTGCCTCTGTGAGGCGTCGCGCTCCCAGAACGCCCTGTGCCCCAAAGCTCAGGCTCCCCGGGCTTTCCGTTTCTCTCTCCTCTTCAAGCCCATTTCTTCCTTCTAGTTTTGTTTCTTTAATATCTTATCAGTTATCACATCTCTTGCTTTTAAGCCCTGAATCCATTGCTCTTCTTTCCAGCTTTATTGCAGCATAATTGACAAAAACTGTGTACATTTGCTGTGTACAGCGTTTTCTGATAAACGCACACATTGGGAAATGAGTGAGTCCAGCCAGTACCTCGCAGCCTCCCTATCATCGTGTGGTAACATTGAAAACCTGCTCCCAGCAGCTTTCTGGTTCACAGTGCCACAGTGTCAGCCCTGCTGTGTCACAGGGGTACCCACGGCAGTGTCACACACGAGGGTGGCACCTCTTTGCCCTCGCTGGCACCTCGTGCCCTTACCACCAGCTCCCTTCCTTATCCTCATGACAGCAGCCCCTTAATTCGAGTGATTGGAGCGCTGCCCCCGAGAAGTGACCCCACCCCTGGAGAGCCTTGGCCTTGTAGCTGAGGTCAGGGCCCACAGCGCCCCCTTCAGAGGCGAGCACGCTCGGCAGGCCAGCTGGGTCAAGGCACCATTCCAGGCTGCCAAACATCAGGGGACTCCGCTGGGTTTCCTGGGGACACCAGCCTCAGGAAACATAAGCTGGATTTGCCACATGAGGAAAGAGAAAAGCGCACCTGGGCAGGAACATCCTCAGGTAGCTCACACCCAGCACAGCTCTGAGCGATGCCAGCTGCCCAGGGTGGAAATGCCATAATGCACTTGCCGAAGACACTGTGCTCTTAAAGCAGGTGAGGGGGCATTGAAGGCCAAAGTTATGCTGAGTGCAGAAGTCCACCCTTGGAGGAAGGGTGCCCGAACAAGAGCCCACGTGAGTGGCACCTCTGGCCGAAGCTAAGAAGCAGACAGGCCAGAGCAGGCGCTGACCTGTCGCTGTGGTGCCTGGTGCGGGCTGGGAAGTCAGGGCCCCGCAGGAAACCTTGGGGTGCAGGAAGGTCGTGGTTCCTCCCCGCAGGCTTCCCTGAGGCCCCAGAGCGGCCTTGTGTGCTGCGCCCTCAGGGACGGAGGGCGAGCTCTTCAGCCCAGCATAGCAGACGCGGCTCCAGGTCTGTCGGTCTCTTCACCTGCAGGGCTGGAGGCTCGGAACCCTCCGCCCGGCCGGAGTGGGAGGCGGGGAGCGGCCAGGCCGCAGACGCCAGGCCTCGGAGGGATGCTCAGCCCAGGGAAAGGGCCGGCCGTGACCTCGTGGGAAGCAGGGAAGGCGAGTGGGTCTGCTGAGCTGCCGCGGGACACCGGGCAACCAGAGGACAGAGCTCGCCACCGGGCAACGGAGCACCTCGCTGCCACTGGCACACCGAACACGCCGCCAGCACAGCGCGGCCGCCGGGCTCTTGGGGAGCTGTTTCGAGCGCCAGGAAGAAGGGGGAGCGCGGATGTCTCCAGGACGTGCTCCTGCAGCCGCCGTGTGGCGGCTCTTGTCCTGACATGCCAGTGTGTGCAGGCGCCTTTCCCGCCAGGCCTGCTTCTGCCCCACCCAGTGCAGGCGTACTCTAAAGAACCGCTCGAAGGCCATCCGTGCCCTGGTCATGGCGAGAGTTTTAATCCAGGATTCGGGCCTGGCTCTTTGGTACATCCTCGCGGATGTCTTGTGAGAACTCCAGCAGCATCCGTTCAAAGCACACACCGGGGCCCTTAGACCCGACCGCCTCACACCCACCCTCCATCGCAGTCCCAAAACCCTGGGGACGGGGGACAATGAGGTGAGGCCCTGCTCGGTGACGCCGCGCAGACCACAAGCGGGCTCTGCACCCGCCGGCCTCGGCCTCCCCCGGCTCTGGCCCAGCTCCGTGCGCTCCTGATATGCCAGGCGTGTTTGGGCTCCATCGCTGCGGCTGATGGAGGCCACGGCTGTAGGTGGGTGGCAGGAGCCCGACGCCCTGCTTCCCGGGAGCGCCGTGGGCCACAGCTCCGCGCCTGCGGCTCCCGCCACACAGCGAACGGAGGCACGCGCCTGACTCGGGCCCGGGGCTTCCCAAGTGCACGGCTGGGCTCCGGACCCTCCGCGGCGAGCGGCTCCACCCGAGGAGGACGGGCCGGTGCCCGCGCAGCTGCCCCTGTGCCCCGCGTCACAGGGGGCCCGCCGGCGCCTCGCTCAGCCTCGCCTTCCTGCTCGGTCTTCATTTCCTTCCTTTTCATCACGCAAGAACCCTGAGGAAAACGCCGCGCAGCAAGTCCAGGAACAGCCGCGTCGGCCAGTGACACATGCGGGAACTGCGGGGCGGTCAGAGATCTCGACCGCACGTAGCCGACGCAGGTGTGACCGAGGCAGAGTGCCCCAGGCTGGACTCCGGGCGCCCTCGACTCCCTGTTATTTCCAGGTGATTTCTGGACGACATTTTCTCGAGCTTGTGCACACGCCAAGCACTGACAGGTGGGCACAGAGAAGACGCAGCCAGCTGCTGTTGCTGAGGCGCTGGCACCCGGGCGTGGAAGACAGTCAGGGGAACTCCTCCTCCATAAAGTTAGGAAAGCAGAGGCCTGTGTGACCCATCGTCACGCCGTCAGTACTCAAGAAGTACGTGCCGCGTGCATAAAGCCACTGCACGTGTGTGCAAAAGCCAGCGGCAGACAGTGGAGACGGGCCCAAGCATCTGAAGGACTGCCCCAGCTTGGATGGGGAGTTACAAAGCATCACCAGGGCAGTCACAGGGGAACGCCAGAACTGTTACCAGGGAAGGAGCCTGACCTCTGCCCGCTGCGGAGCTGCTGACCTCCGAGAGGCGCAGTGAGGGGTCGGACGAGAACCCCGGAAAGCAGCGCTGGAGGGGGAGGGCGGGAGGCTCCACGGGGCCAATCGACCGGGACAGGAGAGCTCAGGGCACGCGCGATGCAGGCGGGAACACGGGGTAAAGGACAGGAGCCAGGCTCATCTGCAAGAAAGGCTATGGGCGGCCGGATGGACAGACGCCCTCGCCGTCTTCCCGGGCTTCTCCATGTCCATCCACGGTGCCCACACGTACCCTTGAGCATCTTCCCTGCAACTCACATGCGCCTTGGCTCGGGGAAAGGGAGCTGTGTCATTAGAAAAAACACGGGTACACTTCCCCAGGTTTTAATAAAAAATAATTCAAAGATACTGCTTTCAATTCCAAATTATTTTCTCACGTAAACTTTTGTCATCCATTCCGCGTGTCTGCCAGCAGTGTCTAGGTTCTGAGAAAACAAGGGAATGAAAAGGTATTTTAAAGAGAAACATGTAGGAAGAAGCTAACTGCGTTGCTTGGTGACTTTCATGGTCAGTTTGCTCAAAATTATGTTATAAACTTAGAGGAAATTCCTGGTTCTGAAATGGAATTAGCCACCCTTTCTGTGGTGTTTTGAACGCCACGAAATCCGAGCATGCTGCTCCTGGGCAAATCTGACAATGCAGGCTGGCACACTGACTGGCACGCGGGAGGCAGGCAGCCTTCCAACTCGTGTCTCTGGGCATCTCTGGGTCAGCGGTCAGAGAAGGAGAGCCGCCCTCCTAGCTAGAAGACAGCCACACACAGAATAATCTTGCACAAGAGAGGCTGGTGAAGTCAAGTCGTGCAAGAGAAGAGAAATAGAAATTGAGTCAGTTCATAACATGTGCTGTTTGGATCCCTCCTCTCAACACTTCCAAACAGCACGAGTGAAATACCAGTTTTTCTAGATTTCTCATGGCTGTGTGTGGAGATGTTTTGAATGTTAAACTAAAATGGAGCTGTGTGGTCTCCAGCCTCGAGGGGCCACACCAAAAAGGCCAGGCCACCTAGGGTCGCTCTGGCGTCGCCCAGATGTGCCCCACCCCTGCCCTCCCCCCACACTGGCCGCGACCTTTGAGGGGCCAAGTCCCAAGCGAAAGGCTTTGACCCGCCACTTGCTTAAGCTGGAAGCCGACTCAGCCTCCACGGCTAACCGAGAGCCAGCGTGTGCAGCCTTGTCCTGCCCGGGGGCGGCGCCCACAGCGTGGCCAGGGAAGAGCTGCCCTGCGGCGGGGGCGGAGCCAGGAGACTGGCAGCCGTCTGGGCCTGCCAGGCATGAGGGGGTTCAGCCCGCACACGGGGAGCCGGCTGTCACAAGCTCCGAGAGGGGCCGCGGGGCTCGGCCACAGCCTGGCCTCCGAGGGGCGCTGAAGCGGCTCGTCCCGGGCGCAGGCACCCCTGCACCCCGGAGCACTGTCCTCTCCCAGAGCCTCCTCCCCCAGACACGGCTGCTGAGGGCGGCAGCCTTTCCCACCCGGGGCGACTCCCTGCTTCCTCTGTGCTCCCCACGCCTGCTCTAGGAGCACCCAGAAAGTGCTTCCCTGGGGGTCTCACAGGGCACCGAAGTGAATGATTCCAGTGACCGGACGTCGTGTGGACAGGGACCACCGGGATCAAAGGGCCCAGGGTACACAGGCCTCACGGGCACCCTGCCCAGACAGGCGCTGCCCTTGGAAACGCCGGGGGCTTTCCTGGAAGACAAGTGGGGCTTTCCTACCTCAGCAGCTAGGTGACGAGAGACACAAGGAGGCAGGCGTGGTGGCTCGCGCCTGTCATCCCAGCACTCGGAGGCAGAGGCAGGAGGACTGCTGAGTTCCAGGCTCACCTGGGCTCCATAGTGAGCTCAGGGCCAGCCTGAACTACAAAGCGAGACCCTGTCTCCAAAAAAACTAAAAAGAGAAAGGAAGAAGAGAGACCAGAGAGAGAGTGAGAGAGAACAAGGCGAAACTACACGTTCTACATGGAAAACCACACAAAACTTAGATCTGGAAGTTCAACCCCTTACAGTTAATGTTTCCAAACCGTTCACTGACGGCAAAGAAACTGAGACCAACAGTGAATTCCTCACCTGAGCCAGCCGGACGCTGAGAGGAGCCGCTCGGTGGAGGCTTTAGTTGAGGACCACCGTTCAGTTCCGAGGGTCTCACGGAAGAAAAGCAGAGCTGTCTGGTCAGGACAACTTCAGTGCTCCAGAGGGCACCGCTGTCCCGCACGGCGGGCACACTGGGGAGACGCACGCCATGCTAGGACTTTCCTGGCAGTGACTTGGAATGACACTGGCACAGGGCGGGCGCTGCGACTTAACAGGCGTGGCATGGCGGCGCTTCTCAGCTGTCACGCACCAACGCAACGGCCTTAAGGTGGCTCGGTTTGCACAGAGGCCCTCGGGGGGAGTCGGGGCTCCAGAGCCGCGCTGAGCTATCGGAAGCGGATAGCTCGAGGCCGTGTGGCCCTCAGACGTCCCGCGTGTGCCCAGCTGCCCTGCTTACTGCACGGCGCAGACTCACCGCCTCCCTCAACCCCGTGGCCACAGGCAAAAGAAACCAAAGGTTGTCTGTTCTTCTCAAACACAGTAAGGATCTAAAAATAGGGAAATGATGTGGGAACTAAACAAAGCAACTGAGCTACTTGTGAGTAAGTCGGGACGTGAACTCCAGGACAGCAGTGTCGCCCGGAGCACAGTCTAAGCCCCATCGTGACCGGCGGGGCAGACGCCCCAGGGCTCCCTCCAGCAAAGCAGCTCAGCGCAGGGCGGACGCTTAGTACAGTCGCCCAGGCCGCCGTGCGGGCCGTTTGCTGCGGGTTTCCTGGACTCTCCAGCGTTTGCGCACCCGAGGGGCGCAGCTCACGCGTGCTTCTCTGTAACTGGGGCCCATGACCGGAAGTCGTAGGAACCTGACTTCAGAACAAAACACAGAAACAGTGCTGCTGCCCGGAGACCGGCGGGGGCCACGCCGGCCACTCTGACTCCGCCTCCCAGGGCCTGCGCTGCCAGCCATCAAGGGCTGCGACCAGCGGCCCTTGGGGCTCTGCTCCCTCAGGGGGTTCACTCTGGGTAGCGGCAATCAGGGGGCCCAGGTTCCCGGCCCTGAGGTGCCAGGCAGCTGCCTCCCGCCCCAGGGAGCTGGCACTGTCCCCGGAGCATCGGGGATGAGCGGCCGCCCCTTCCTACCCTCCTCCTCCCTCTTTAGCAGCAAGCTGTACGTGATCCAGTTGTGTTTTTAGCCTTAATAACTGAGCTCCCTTATCTAGACCCTAAGCCAGCTGGGAACTGCGTCTCCAGCCGCTCTGGGCACTGTCTGCTGAGGCCGATGCCCCGACCTCCCGCTCCGTGTTCAGAGCCGTGAGGCCGTGCGGCGGGTGGGGCGGGCCTGCCCATGACTAGCAGGCAGGGAAGACGCGCTGGCAGGCAAGCGCTGGCACCAGTGAGACACGCAGAGGGACAGGCAGGAAGGCACGCACAGCGGCGCCCTGTGGCCCCCCGGGGAAGCAGCGCTGGCCAGAGCTGGCCCCGCACAAGGCTGAGGGTGGAGCAGGACTCCGCACAAAGAATGCCAGTTCCGGGCGAGGATGGAGTCTCAGGGCCGCGGGAGCGCCGGGCGACCGGAGGTGATGGGCAGCGATGGGCAGCCTGCGTGACCAGGCTGAGGGCGGTGAGGCCCTCTCCCGCTGGGGACCACCCGTGCTGCCACCACAAGCAGTGACCGAGGGCACGAGGGCCACCCGGGCAGCCCCGCCTGGACACATTCTCTCCGCAGCTGGAGGGGCTGCTGGTGGAGCTGGGGGCCCCCAGGGCCCCAGAGCCTCCGCACCCTCCAGAGAGGCCCTGCTAGGGTGCCGGCACCTGCTGCCGCCTTGACTTGGTGCTGCCCCGGGGCCAGGCGCGGGGAAGCTTGGCGGACCAGTGGGCTGGAGCGCGGCGTGCGGGGCCTCGGGCTTGGGCGCCCTGAAGAGGATGTGCTGGGCGGCACGGGAGGTGCCGTGTCCCCCAGCGCACCTGTGTGCGCAAGGTGGCTGATCACGGGTCACCACAGCCGACGTGTGTTAGGAGGTGGGGCCGGGCTGGAGCTGTCACTGGCACGTGACCAGGAAGGGTGCCTCTCCCTCCCCGGGTCCTCCCTGTGCCCTCTGGTTCCCGGCCACCGTGTCGTAAGCAGCTCTCTTCCACAACAGCCCCATGCACCATGTGTTTCTGCCTTGATGACAACAAACCATGGACAGAACCCTTGGAAACCATGAGCCAAAATAAACTTCCCAGCCTTTAAGTCCTGTGCGTCAGGACTTAAGTCACGGTGACAAAGAGTTTCTACTCCTGCCATGGCCCCTGTGCCAACTGGAGAGAA
This sequence comes from Thryonomys swinderianus, assembly GCA_004025085.1. NCBI lineage: Eukaryota > Metazoa > Chordata > Mammalia > Rodentia > Thryonomyidae > Thryonomys > Thryonomys swinderianus. Next base: position 143,880 of record PVIC010000129.1, on the reverse strand, counting down.
CATTCTGGAATGACAGGAGCCAAGCCCCACCTCTCCCCTGCCCTCCATTCCCAGGTTGCATGGTATGGGGGTGAGAAGTGTGTGGGGGCAGCTGTAGCGACACAGTCTCCCCAGTCTGTACCAGACCCCGACCTCCGTGTCACGGGCTGACCAGGACAAGGGACAGTGCGTTCTCAGACCCCCGGGGCCACCCCTGCTGGTCTGGCTTCCCGGTGCCTGAGGGTGTTCACGGCTCTGCTCCTGCCTCTTCAGAACTGCCAGTGCTCCTGGCCTGGGCATGTAGTGGCGCCAGGGAATAGCCAGCATTTTCTTAAGGCTGCACCAGCCTGACCTGCAAAGGCCCCGCTGGATCTAGTGTAGCCACCCACCGGCTGCCACAGACACTGGCCACTGTCCCTGGAAACCACATCTGAGTAAAGAAGCTGCAGCTGTCCATGGCAAAGGTCTGGTTCGTTTGATGGAGTCTGAATCCCAAGTGACTGATCATGACGTTATAGAAATACTAGCACAGTACAGAACACAGGTGCAGAACAGGCTCACGGGCATGGGAGAAGAAAGAGGCCCTCACTTCCAGGAAGACAGGCTGGGCTGTGTGTGAGGAGGGCGAGGTGCCACCCCACACTCATTTCAGCACAGCCTGCCCACGGAGGAGCGGGCACCACCCCAGACCAAGCACAGGCAGGCGTCGCCTCACGGCTGGCAGTGACGGGGCTCAGGGGCTTGAAGATCTCTAGAGCTCTGCTCTTGCTTGTATTTGAAAACTGTCCAAATAATCTTACAACGTATAATCAGCAGGTGTGCAAGCTGCGATAAAATGTCAAACTGTCTGAAATCCTTGTTGAAAGACATTTCATCTGAAGAATAGGAGCAGAACAAAGTCTCCACGCACACGCGGCAGCAGCCACCCAGACTGTGGCAGACCACAGCCCGCAGAGCCCGGGCTCCTGAGTTAAATTAGTTTGCACAGAAGGTGAAGTGAGTGGCCCTCTGAGGGGCCCAGTGCCCGTTCTCGGCGGTGACGTGGCTGGACGTGCGGGAGAGGCCAGCGCTGAGCAAGCGGGAACACGCAGGTGTCCTCTGGAGCGCGCGAGCCAGGTCTGCCGGAGGGCGCAGGGCAGCTCCGGGTCTCCAGGCCTCGGCGGGGCCCCTGCGCAAACCAGAGACCACACGAGCCGCTCAGCGCCCATCTGCCTTCCCGCCAGGTTTGACCCCAAGAGGTGGGCTGCAATCGTGCTATCCCTGGGGCCCGGTTGCCCACGGTAAGGCAAGGAGCCGGGCGGAGGCGGCTGAGGTCTGTGGAGCCCCGGCCCGCAGGCTGGGCCCTGCTCAGGCTGTGGGGGAGGCGGGAGCCGGCGGCTCAGCCTCGGGGCTCTGACCGCGGCACGGCCGAGGCTACTGAGCTGTCCGGTCACACTTCCACGGCAACGGAGGGCGGGCGGGAGCGGGAGGCGCAGCCTGCTGCAGAGGGGCCCTGACGGGAGTGTGGGTCACGGCGCACGGAGCGCCCCTCACCGTGCCCACGTCACTCTCAGCAGCCGAGCGCAGAGGCACCCGCCTTCCCTGCCCCACCGAGGGCAGCTGGGCCTGTGAAGCCTGCGGCCGGCCCGTCCTGCCTGGCACTGCCTGAGTGAACACATGCCCTTCCGCTGACTCACAGTCAGATCCGCCGTGGCACCGCCCCCGCCCGTGACCGTCCTCCTGCCTGGGACGTGGCTGGGGACGGCCCGGCTGCGCTTCGGTCCGGGCCGCCTGCAGTGGCCGCCGCTCGCCTCTGGCTTCGGCTCTCACGCTCTCTCTCTCTCACACACAGATTCCGATGGGCTGGAGAGTCAAGAGCACGAAGCCTGAAGGGCCCCGGGGCAGTGAAAAGCCAAACCAAAGAGAAAACCTTCCGATTTGGGTCCAAAGAGAGCCTGGGCCGAGGAAGAGGTGAGCTGTGCCCCGCAGCCCCCGGCAGTGCTGGGCACAGTGGCCTCGCAAGGCGCGGGTTCCTCCCAGGTGGCCCCCGCGGAGGAAGAGGACAGGCTGCCGTTCCCCGCGCCTTCATTCTGCGCCTTCCGCCCACGCGGGAACAAAAAGGGTTGTTATATAATTTTTAAGTGGCCCCGTTACCATGCCGTGTCTTCGCAGCAGGAAGCCTCACTCATTCGCCGGGGCGACAAGACGCCCCTTGTATAACTAAGGCTCATCCACAGCTCCTCCTTCCCACGGAGGCAGAGGGGCTCGGAGCGGGGAGCGGAGGGGCCGAGCGGAGCAGAGGGCGGCGTGGGCGCCCCAGGGTGACTGTGCAGGGCAGCCTCCGTGGGACGCAGGCACAAGTTCGTGGTAGTTTACCTTTTAAAGAGCATTTTTGCTTCTGGTTCCACTGTGTATGCTGAGTGCTTCCAATGAAAGAATAATTACAGATAGTGCTGTTTTGAATAGAACTAGCCTCAGACACAGACCTGGGCTCCTGAACCGTGGAGAAGGCACCTTTCTTCCCACACTTCGGGGGTGCCAAGTGGAATGGGCAGCCGAGGGGCCCCAGCGCCTGAGCAGGAGCAAGTCCCCACGACCAGACTCAGGCCCACAGCGTCAACACCCCCAGGCCTAAGAGCGCCGAGAGCCGGGGCGGACACGACTGCTCATCTCCGGAGGCCGTGAGGGTAGGTCTGTTCCACGCTCCCTTCTCCAGACACAACCCAGGTGCTCACTGAGCGTGTGTGTACGTGTGTGTGCACAGGTGTGTGCATACATGTATATATGTGTGTATATGTACACATGTGCACACATGTGTATGCACAAGCCTGCTCCACTTACTGACCCAACACGGGGAAGGTAGCTGGTCACTCAGTTTGCCCAGGGCACAGAGGAGTAGAAAGACGCAGGAACTCAAGACTGTCTGGACCAAAACACAGCCGAGCTGTCCTCCAGAGCCATGTGCAGCGGGGCATAAAACAGGAGCCGCAGTGCCCAGAGCTGACGCGTGGCCAGCTCTGACTTTGGTCCGAAACTGTATCAGAGAGAACAGGAGGTCATGAACTGTGGCACCGAGGGGCCTCAAAAGATCTCGAGTAGGAAGGAAAGGAGATGTGTGTCCCTATCAGTTCAGAGCTCCCACCATGAGTGACAAACCTGCCCATCTTCTTCCTGTGGGCTGGCCGTGCCCGGCAGAGGACAGTCTAGCCCAGGAGGAACGCAAGATGGAGGGCAGCTCCCGAGTCCGCACGGCAGATGGTACGGGCTGAGATGAACCCGGGCGCGGACGCCAGCGTGTAGACACTGGTCGCGGTCTCCTCCCGTGAGAGCGGTCCCAGCCCTGAAGCCTCCGGCGGGTGGAAACCTCAGTCTTCCTGCCGCCTGGTGCTGCTCCAGCCCTGTTGTGAGCCGGAGGCAAGGGAGGCGCTCCCAGCTCTTGGCTTCCGTCTCCACTTTCACTACAAGGAGAACAACTCCCGAGGTTTCTCTAATTCTCTGTGTCTTTACCTGCCCGAGATCAGACGCTCTTTTCTGTGCCCCCAGTCTGGTTAGAGCAGCCGGCAAGAAGGCAGCCCTGCGGCCACCGGGGCCCTCGCCGGCGACTCCGTCAGTCCTCCTGGCCTCCTCTGGAGAGCCTGAAAGCGAGGGTTCTGCTTGGGCCTGCCCTTCTCCTGCCTCGGCAGGAGGTTCAGCACCTCTGCTTGCGCTGCCCGCTCCGGCCCTCACCCACGCTCCGCAGCAGTCAGGCAGGGAGCAGAGGGCCAGGGTGGTCCTGCCACCGAGCTGAAATGAGACACAGAGGAAAGAAAGCAGCCACCGGCCCTTCGCGAGGCAGCAAGGTCCTCGGGTCACTAGCGGTCACCAGCGGTCACCAGCCCCCACCCCGCTGTACTACGTGGCCCACTGAGGCGCTCCTGGGGTGCACAGAGGCACCGAAGGGGGTGCCCTGTACCTGGCAAACCCCTGTGGGCCCGGTGCAGGGGTGCAGGGTGGGCTGCAGCCGGACGTGGTCCTGCTGTCTGTCACCCTTGCTCACAGCCAGTGCTGCCCCAAACTGGACCTTCCACCGTGCGAACAGAGGCCATGCGCCCTCTGAGCGCCGCTCCTCGCAGTGCTGCTGCTACAACCAAGTTTCCTGCAGCTCCTGTGCCTGTTTTCTTGAGTGGAGATTAGGCGAGCTTTCTAAAGGGAAATCTGTCAGCTAAAAGTATTTTTTTCCTCTAGTACCATTGAGAGATTCTGTAAAAAACTTGTCATCTAATTTTCCTGACAGGCTGTTTAAATGCATGCATACTAATTTAGCTGGAGCCAGAATTTTTAAAGGAGCTATATTATTAGTACAATCACCAGTGTTGTTGCTGTTGCACTGTGTGGGCATCACAGTGGTGCCTCATTTTACAAACTCCAGAACTTACTAGTTTGGGGGAAGACGGCCGGTCACGGCTGTCACTCCCATGGAGTCTCCAGATGGAAGCAAAACACGGCCAGGCGCTTGTGTCTGGGACCGAACTGTCTGCCCCAGGTCTGGGGCATCCCGCTGCCTCCAGCCCGGTCACACCCCACAGTCCTCAGCACTGGCCCGGCAAGGACTTCATGGCAGTGGAACACACCCACCGTGAGCACACTGGAAATCGGGGTTCCTAACAACACAAGTGAGCATTTACATGTACACAGGCCCAGCATGTGAGTTGGGGTGTAATGCGTAGCACTCACACAGGTACCATAAGCTGAGGTCTGAGACAGAGCACGTGTGGTCTGTCTTAGGAGCACGTGTGTACTGGGTGTGTGTTCAGTTTCCAGACCTCACGTGCTTCCCAGCAGGCTAAGAGAAGCTAGTACATTCGCATTAGCAAGAAAACAGCAACTTTAGTGGGTGAAAGGAAAACCTGTCCGGAGAGTGGTCCCCTGCTGCCTCACTGACTGTCCTTCCCAGCAGCCCCCGGGGGAATTTCCTCCACCCTCTGCACTTGGGTGCCTTGACTCCATCCGTCAAGAGCCGCCCTGGAATGTGGTCGGCACCTCCCCCCAGACGGAAGCCCTGTTCTTTCCTGCCTTTCTCTCTGGTGGATATTTGAGGGCCAAGGTCTTGCCATCTAGACATACATAGTGAAATGTTTACTGCAGCAAAGCAAATGTAATATCCATCATGAGGTGTTTCCTAGGAACTTTTGTTTCATAAACTGATCTCCATGGAAATTTTCTTTGAAAAATCTAAACTGTTTTACCAAAGAAATCTCATATTCTTAAAAAAAAGGTCAATCTTGGTTTTGAAGAGAATTAGTATCCAGGACTCTCGGAGGAACAGGTCCACAAGTCCTAAAGCATATGAACTAGCTGTGAGTTTCCTCCAGCCAGCACGTGGGGTATGGGAATCATTCTCTCCAAAGGGTCGCAGAGCGTTGAACCGAGTTTCCTTCACAGCCTGACGCAGACAGGAGCTGTTATCTCCCCTTCTCAGCGCTTACGGCTCGAGCGGCTCCTGCAGGCTCCCTGCGCCATGGGCACAAGCGCTCAGACGCTGTCAGGGGAAGACGCCAGCTCTCAGGGCCGCCTCAGATGCTGAGCAAGTTCTAGTCCCCACTGAGAGGGAGAATCGGGAGATCAGCCGGTCAAAGACTCTGAAACTAACCCAGCTCAGAGCGCAGCTGGTGCCTCAAGTCCTAAGTCCGGCGGCAGGCGTGGAGGCCCAGCTCCGACCCGTCTCTGACCTGCCTTGGCTCACAGCGGTGGACTGGGACAGCTGAAGCCTCCTGTCTACCGCGCAGAGAAGGGCTGGACCTCCCGGCTCTGCTGCCGCGGGGAAGGGCGGGAGACAGCTTCCGGGCAGACTGGGCTTCCCGAGGGCCTCACGCGCCCTGAGCTGGTGTGAGGCCGACGTGGTCCCGCCTCAGGACTCCGGCACTCCAAGTGCACAGAGAAGGACGCAACAGGCACTCTGCGAAGAACGGGCTTCTTCAGAAGATGTGTCCACATCTAGGCCTGAGGGTGTGCCCGGATTTGGGGGGAAAGACGGTGAAGACGGAACTAGGTTGAAGATCTTGAGAGGAGAGCCTTTGGTGTATCCGAGTAGACCTGAGTCAGATGGCGAGTCCTCGAAGCAGAAAAGTGGGGGAGAGCGGCCCAGTCCGAAGGGGACAATGCCCAGGACGCCCGAGTGTCCGGGACTGGGGGCTGCGGAGGGCCTCCTCCCGGTGGCCTTTGGAGGGAGCAGTCTGCCCACAGCGGGGGTACAGACTTCGGTCCCCAGAGCTCGGGGGCAGGGACTGCTGCTGGGGCACACTGCGCCGGCCCCGGCCAGCTAAGACGAGCCTCGGAGAACAGGCTGGGGTCAGGACGCGCCCCGGCAGCCTGTGGAGGGGCCGGGCCAGCGTGAGGGTGCCGGCCTCAGCCGACGAGAGGTCCTGCAGGTTCTGAGGCGGAAAGAGGGAGTCGGCCGGAGACCTTAGAACCACGTTCACGCTTCTGTTATTTCAGCTTTCTGTTCCAACAGCTTTATCACAAAAAAGTAGATAAAGCTGGGGATTTAGCTCAAGTGGTACCGAACCTACCTGACAAGCACAAGGGCCCAAGTGTGATAACCGGTACCACAAAAAAAAAGTGCACAGCAGCGTGTAGTGAAGTCACAGCTTCCGCCACGCGTCATCCGGACAAACGTCTGTGGAGCAAGTGTCTCTCGCGTGTGTGAGCAGAGCAGGCAGTGCCTGCCCCGTGGCCGCCCCACGCCAGGGCTCCGGGGCGCCCGCGCTGAGGGAGGAGGCGCGGAAGCTTCAGGGCGGGGAGGCGAGCGCCCCGGGGTCTCCTGCCCCGGACCCTGCAGAGTCGGATGTTTCTAAAGCTGCGCTCTTAGCTACTTCTTTATCATCAGTATGGTCCCAGATCCCAGCATACACTGTTTTCCCCACTCTCTTCACCCACAACGCGCAGCACGCTTTCTCCATTAGGCTGCCGAGCGTCTCGCCAGGGGCTGTCGGAGCTGCCCTTTCGCGCGCCCTTGTGCCCGGCGCGGAGCGCCCTGTGGGCGGCGGGCGGCAGCGGGGTGCGCTGGGAGAGGACGCCAGCTGTTCTCGGAGACACCCGTGGGCAGTTTGCGCCGGTAGGGCCGCGCCGCTCTTCATCCGGCCGCGCTCCTGTGTGACCCCCGCCGGCAGGGAACTGCGCTCCTTTCCACGAGCCGGCCTCAGAGCGAGGCCGGCAGACCCGGGGGAGGTTTGCTTAGTACGGCTGAAGGAAACAGTCATCTCGTGTAATTTTCAAACCATTTTGTGGCAAAACATCTGTGTGATTTTCACTGCCTTGTCATTGTGAACGACAGTGACATTTTCTCCCGCATCCAAGAGCCGCCTGCACCCCTCCCCCACCAGGGAAGCTGCCGCCTGGGTCTGTGTCTGCTCTTCCTTTGCGAAGTCGGCTTCATGCGCATTAAGTTCTGTGCGACTTATGCATAACAACATTTCCCAACTTTTATAGCTTCTGGATACTCACATCTGAAAGGATTGTCCCCACCCCACGTCTATAAGGGAGTTTTCTCCTAATAGGACTACGCCTTCACATTTTCACTTTGATCTATTTAAAATAAAGTTTGACGTATGCTATACAGGTGGAACCCCAAATATGAACGTGGCTTTTAGCTTTTCCATGACCTCATACTAAACATGTTGGTGATACACAAAAACAAAACTTTTACACATGGATGGGGTACCATGTATTGTCTTGATACACATGTCCATCATATACTGCTTAAGTCAGTTTATAAATATGCAACCCCCCCAAATATTTATCATTTCTTTATGGCAAAAAACTTTTAAATTCTTTCCCTCTACTCTCTGACCACCGCCACTGCCCTACCTTCCCTACACGACACCCCGTCCTGCTGCTGGTTTGTGAAGACTTTGCCTTGTGCTCCCCGCTGATCTGTCAGTTCTCGTGCCGGTATTCCTTAATAATTACTTCCTTCCTTTAAAGTGCTTCCCTGCCTGCTCCTGATTGTTTAGTCTTTCATATGACCTTTAGAGTCAGTTGGTCTCATTCTAAAGAAAGAAAAGAATTGATTTTTATTGGACAGTTACCACAAAGAGAAATGACATCTTAATGGTGACAGTCCTGCTGTAGACAGCTGAGTTAGGTGGAAATTAATAGTCCAAGCGGGAACAGGCTCTCCAGGGCTCTGCAGAGCGGGAGACGCTGCTGGAGGCGGGTCAGAGAGCCAGGCCTCCGGGCCCGGGCGCAGCAGCCTAACTGCATCACGGAAGGTGCCCAAGGGTCGCCAGGCTGCCCCGATGAACGGCAAGCTGGGCCTGTGCTCGAGCACAGGGTGACCGGGCCCGGGACAGAGTCTCCACCCCCGCGTCCCTGCGCGTCACCCCGCCTCCCTGCTGGGTCTGCGCGGACGCGCTGTGCCCGTGGCCCAGAGGCTGACTGTCGTCGGCCCGCCTTAAGGAGAAGCTGCCCTGCCAAAGGCCCCGGCAGCCCCCCCCCCGGGCACCAGGCCCCTCTCCTGCTCCCAGGGACAGTCTCCTGACCTCCTCCAGGCCTCGACTTCGTTTCTCGACGTGAGAACACAAATATGGCGCGTCTGACCTCTACCGGCTTGGGAGTTACCTTCTCCAGAGCATTTCCTTAGCCCTGTTCTGTCCTTCAGCGTCTTTCAGGAGCGCTTAAGCTTCTCTTCATCTAGTTTCTGTGTAAGTACTGCTAAGTTTTTTCAGAGGAATTTAACCTTGATTCCTGCTATTGTACATGGTTAGTCTCTGCCTTTAAATCTTATGAGTAAATCGTCACATGTAATTGATGTTTTCTACCTACTAATTTTCTACCTCACCACCCAATGAATTATTAGCAGAAATTTGCAGTTGATTCTCACGTTTCCCAAGTACACAGTCATATTCTTTGTAAAGAGTAGACGTATCTCTTCCGTTCCCATTTTTCTGCCTGCAGTTTCTTTCTTCTGGCCTGTTTCCTTCTTTTCAAAGCTGCCCTGCAGGCCCTGCGCACTTTCTCACGAGTGGGTTCTTCCTTCTTTCACAGAGGTGACGTTTCTGTCTTGAAACGCGTGGCTGAACTTTCACATTTGCATCTGTTTTGTACCACCTTTGCCAGGGGAGTGCGGATCGCTGCGCTTTCCCGCATTTTCTCAGGTCGTGGGGCTCTCACTGGAGTTTTCAGAAACAACTGCCCGTCGCTGGCGGAGTCCAGGTTTCCGGGACCGACCGCCAGGGTGGTTTCTGTGGAGCGGAGGGGCCGCCAGGGCCGCAGGTGTTAAACACCTCCCACGGCCGCGCGGAGAGCGGCTGTTCCGCTTCGGCACAGCGCCTGTGTGGAAGCGGCTCTGAAGCCCTCTGCTGGGCCCGGCAAACCCACTGCTTTGAGCCGGAGCAGGACATACTCGCATCCCCTGTGAGGGGCTGAGCTGGTACGTTTCTGCCACAGCTCTGTGCCCTTCTGTACACATGGGCACAAACGTTCACGCGTACATGTGTGTGCACTGACTGTGTAAAGGAGGATCAAGTAGTGAAGAAAGTTAAAATAAATGAGAACTAAAGCCATCCCCTGAATCTGGAAGAAGAGGTTCCCCCGTGACCCTAACGAGGCGAGTTCACGGGCAGAAGCCAGGCCCCAGGCGGCAGGTGTTGGGGCCCAGCAGGAGCGGCGGGAAGGAGCGAGGCTGTGTTTGGGAGACATTTGGCCGCTGAGGAAGGGAAAGTTTCACGGGGTCAGACTAGAAGTCAGGGCTGAGAAACTCTACCCTCAGTGCCCTCTGAGCCCGTTTAGAGCCGTGCAGCTCAGTCGGGAGGGGGCGCGGCACCTGTGCTGAGGGCCAAGCCGCGGCCTGGAGCCGGCGTCAGGGCCCAGGCTGAGCCTGGGGGTGGCTGTTCACGCCGGGACTCCGCAGAGGGCTTCCTGGTCCTAACGTCGCCCTAAGTGGGGGCTGGGGCTGGACCTCTCCCCTCACGCTCTCTAGGTGGCTGCAGCCCGGGAGCCCCGAGTTCACCGCGGAGGCCTCCATTGTTCCCAGCTCACCCAGAGCCCAGGGATAAGCTCGCCACTCACGGCCCGGCTCACCGACCTTCCCACCACCCGGGGGCGGCTCCGAGCACCGCTGTCAGGGCGGCACCTGCAGCTTCCACGTTAGCGCCTCGGCCTCAGCTCTGACCGCGCTCACGCTCCACAGCACGAGGGCGGAGGGCACAGCGCGGCCCTCCTGATGAGGCCGCTGCGTCTCTCCTGCTTCCTCAGAATGAGCCGCAGAAAGACGGAAGACGCCACGTACACCGCCCGCACGGGCAGCCCTCGCCACAGGAAGAGGCCCGACAGGTCTCCCTCACACCGAGAGGAGGGACCCCAGGGTCGAGGGAAGAAGGACAGACAGACCGAGGCCCCGACACAGGAACAACATGGAGCTCGGACAGCATCATGAAGGCCTGGCGGGCATGTCGGCTGTAGGACTTGCAGGGCCCTGTGCAGATTTCATCTTTGCTCTCAGAGAAGGTTTGGACCATGATGTGACCCTGCTTTTAAAGGATGCAGCTGACCTTGAGAACAGGCTGTAAGAGTGAGAATAGAAGCAGAGGCACCGCCTGAGAGGCCGCAGGAAGAGCCGGGCCAGGTCCACAGCCCTGTGGAGGACGGACGGCAGGGACAGTGTTGGTGGACACATGGTCCCACGTGGTGCGATTGAGGCCTGGTGTGAGGTATGTGAGGAGGAAGGATTCACACCTTCCTGCAAACACAGGATCGTGAAGGCCACTGCAGCACTGCTGGGGCCACCGGGCTCCTCGCGAGGCAAGCCTCATGTCTCTGATATGTCAGCTGTCCCGACTGTACTCCTGGGTAGCACTCCGGGGCCTGGGCCCACTTCCGCAGGGACACCTATTACATACACCTCAGAGCAGCGGGGACTGGGGAGGAGCTTCATATTATTACCATTTCTAGACAAAGGGTGGAGTGTGAGAGATGTCAAAGATTCTAGGGCACATGACTTCTACAAGAAGATCCTGAATGCAAAACCAACTTGCCTAATACCCTGTTATTATGGCTTTGTCTCGATGTCCTCCCAGAGCCTCATGTGGTCACAAGGGGGCTTTTCAGAGGTGGCTGGATCTAGAGTGTGTGGTGCTGAGGTTAAGGATGTGTGATCACTAAATTACTATCCTAGCTGGCTTGGCACCACTCTGGGCTGAGTACTGCCTGCTCTAAGTGCGATTAGCCCAAACAGAACAAAATGTACAGAAAGAAGCTGCTGTTGTCACTTGTAGCTTGCTGACTTCTGCCTTCTGCTGCCATGAACTGTTTCTCCTCTACCATGTGCCACCTGGCCTCGGAGCCAGCCAGCTATGGATAGAGACCTCTACAAACTAAAATCAAGTACACTGTCTCCCTTTGACTTTGGTGTGGGGTATTTTGTCTCAGCAATGACAAAAGTAACTCAGAGCAGGTGGCCCTTGTGTTTTCAAAATACAGAGCATGTCGGCTGGACCCTGACCTTCTGGCAGTTTGAGCCTCTGTCTCCTTCCCCAGGGAACACTGGATCTACTGAGTCGGAAGCCTACGCAGGACACATCTGCAGACAGCATTTTGCTGACAGAAGTTTCAGGAGCGCCGCAGCTGGAGCGGGCGTGATTTAAGATCAACTGTGCTGCACGGTGGCAGGAACCACAAGCTTCGGACTCCACGAAGATCCGGGCAAGGGCTGCACGGGTCTGGCCACACTACCTCGTCTGCCCTCTCCGTCCAGAATGCCACCTTATAAACCACCTTAAAATAAAACACTCTGAGTCAGCTCTCCTTTGCAACCTCTGGCCCCAGCAGGCGGCCCGGTGTGCCCCTCTCACCCGAGCCCTCGCCCTGGCCCAGTCCGAGACAGGCCTCCTTCTAGTCAGGAGCACGCAGGGGCTTCACATGTGCCAACCCCTCGACTCAGCCTCCGGCTGTCGGGGAAGCACCCACTCCCGAGAGCTCACACGGCAGGCGAGGTGCTGGGCGCTCTGCCCGCCCCATGGCCCTCTTCTCTGCGGGCCAGGGATTGGTGCCCAGTGAGGGGCACTTACAGGTGAGGACCTGACCCCCGCCCGCCGGACTCCTCGCGGACACCTCCAAGGTCTCGAGCTTTGCAGGTCCATGTGGACACGTCTGGGCACAGGGCCCGGCTTCCACCCAGACCCTGCCCACCACTCACCCCCCACGCGCCCTCAGCCGGCCCCTCGCTTCACTGTCCAATCTTTCTTCTTTCAGAGCTCAGCTGGCTGTTTCCAAAATGTTGTTACTCACCTGTGAACAGTCTTAGTATCTAGCTTGTTCCCAAATCCCGACTCAACTATGCTGGCTGCGGAGCGATTACACATCACTGAGGTCTAGTGGAGTTCACCCCACGGCCCCGCGGTGAGGCACTGCCTGCTGCGCCAGTCGCTTCCACGGCGGGCTCCAGCACTCCCTCCAGGCATCTCCGCTGCCCTCCCCCGTCCTCTGTGCACACTGTGTGTTCCCCTCAGGGGTCACATGCTGCGTGCACAGCAGTGGAGTGGACTCTAAAGGCAGGCATGTGCTGGCTCACATGGTACCATCATGTGCATGTAACTGTGTGTGTGTGTGTGTGTGCGCAGGTGTGCAACTACGCTGTTCAAGAACCGGGAAAGCTCAGTATAGATTCCTTGCTGCTTCTGGAACATCATTCACCAGTTTCCCATAGTCCACCTTTAAGCGACCCACCTGGCACCCTAGACAGGTGAGTCTGTGATCTCCACGCTGAGCCCACTGTGGCATCTTTGTGCCTCTCCAAGTTTCTCACGCTGTTTCTTCGATGAGAACACCCTGAGCCACTTGGCCAAATCCCCTGACTTTTCAGGTGCAGGTAAAGTCTGGCGGTATCTGTGAAGTGCGTCCCACAAACTCAACCCACCGGAACCATCACACTTCTAATGGAGCCCCTTCCCAACTAGGATGGCCCGGCTAGATCTCGGGGAGAGATGCATTTCGGAGCCTCTCTCTCACGGGGGCGCCCTGCCTCACCCACTGTGTACCAAGAGCACGGAACAGACTTCTTTGGAGCTAAAAGTGGTGTCTCTTCATATAAGACTTTTTCACCCATTGTATGACCAAACAAAGAAATCAGTTATAATTTTGTATTAGCAAGCCAGATTAAATCAGCCGTGAAAAGAGTGTACACTGTGATCAAGTGGGACTTTCCACTGGCGAGCAAAGCTAGTTTATCAGGTATAAACCAATTAATATGATGACAGTAGTGGAATGAAAAAGAAATTATGATTATCTCAATACTGAAAATCATTTTTCACTGTCCAACTTTCAATGAAGAAACTAGTAGTATCAATGAAAATAATTAACTTATATGTGCTAACATATTTTAAGTCTTTTGTCTACATCTTGCGCTCTGAGTAGATACTTTTAAGATTATGATATGCAGTATGTTAACTATTGTTATTCTCTTACTTGTCATAAAATTTTGTTTTTTCTTTTTCAAAAAATAAGTAGTTTAAAAAGTTCAGCTTTCTTTCTGGATAAAACTTATTAGAAGAATTTCTACTAAGATCTAGAATAAAATAAAGATATCCATTCTCACCACTTCTGTTTAATATAGTACTAGAAGTACTAGCAGCAGCAATCAGACAACGGAAAGGAGAGATAAAAAAAGAAAAAAGAGAGTCAACAAATTAGAAAGAAGTAAAATTATCACTATTTATAGATGACCCAATACTTAAACATACACAATCATGTGGATGCACACACACACACAATCATACACACACACAGGCACAGACACAGGCATATACACACATGTGCACACTGCTTTAGAGACTGACGAATTCAGTAAAATCGCAGGGCATAATATCACCATTTAAGAGCCAGTAGCATTTACACACACACATACACAAATGCCCACACATATGGCTTAAGGAAATCTAGAAAATAATCTTATTTATGGAAACGAATGTACTTTGGAAAAATCAAGAAAATGAGTGATTTATACAGCAAAAACTATAAGAAAACAATGTAAGCAATTGAAGAACAATGAAAACGTCCCCTGTTCACAGATTGGATAAATTAAAGTTGTTAAAATGCCCACACTCTCCAAACCAGTATGCAAATTCAATGAGATCCTTATCACATTCATTTGCATTCTGTACGGAAATAGAGAAAACAAGCCTAAAATTCATATGAGACCCTAGAAAACCTCCGCACGGCCAAAGCAACCCTAAAATAGCAAAAGTGGGAGGGACACACTTTCTGCTTTAACATTTCTGGGCAAAGTCACAGTAACCCAGGCGGTGTGGAGCCAGCACGGAAACAGAAACGCTGAGCAGTGGAATAGCGTAGGCCACAAACACATCCAAGCAAAGAGCATCTGTTAATCCTCAATAAGGCACCGGAAGCCCAGCAAGAAAAGGGTCTCTTCGATAACTGGTGCTGGGAAAAGTGGCTTCCCATGTGCAAAGGATGATATTAAACCCTTACCAAAAATCAATAAAAATGGACCTTTAGGGTTAAATGAAAAATGCAAAACCACAGAATTCCTAGAAAGAGCGCAGGGAAAAAGTCCTGAACATCAGCCATGCCGTGAAGGCTGGAGTCTATCACATTAGAAGCCCAGGCTTCCAAACCAGAGGTGAATAAATGGGAACACACTAAATTTAAAAGTCCTGCCTAACAAACAATCAGTGATATGAAAAGCCAACCTGTGGTGTGGGAAAATTTAACAAAGCACGTACCTGAAAGGGGCCAACAGCCACAATCTGTAAAACAAAACAAAGCAAACAAAAACACAAAATACTTAAAATTCAGTAGCAAAACAAACAAACAATAAAACAAAATCCAACTTTAAAAGAAGGGAAACATCTGCCTAGACATTTCTCCAGAGAAAAGACGGCCTCACACCGGGGTGGGTGTTGTCTCAAGCCCAGGACACAGCCGGGCAGGGCAGGAGCAGGGCCCTGGGGGGGTCCGCGCGGGAGGCGACCCCAGGCCGGGCCTGCGCTCTCAGCACCCCCGGGGGGCGCCACACCCCGCAGGCCCGCGCTCCCTCCCCCATCGCAGTCACTCCCCAGCCCGGATCCCAGCCGCCCTCAGTGGGCCACGCAGAGCAGGCGGCGAGAAGCGGCTGGACGGACCCGGGACAGCGCTCCTGCGGGGGGAGAACGAGGCCCTGCCACCCACTCGGAGCCCAACGGACCTGGGGCCGTCACGCCGCGGAGGTCGGGACACGCGGGAGGACGGCCAGGGCGCGCTGCTGGCGGGAGGCGCAAGGACTCGGATCAGCACCAGCCCGGGAACCAGGCGGACTCGGTGCACACGGACCAGGCCGGGGAGCTGCGCGGTGCGTCGGGCCTGCCTGGCCGCCGATGTCCTGAGCTGTCCCCGGAGCCGGGAAAAAAATAACCAAGTCTACAAATATGTTATCTTGCTGCACGTAGTAACCATTTTCCTGTCTATGTGCTCCCTATGACATGCTGCGACCCTCAAATAAACACAAGGGAATTCATTTTTTAACAGAACAGTGGTTGTTTCATATGACCTTCGAGCACATGTAGCTTTCTAAACTCTCTACAATCAGGTGGCCACGCAGGTTGGCTGTGCCCGACCCCTAAGTGCACCACGCACAGGCGTGCGAAGAGCTCCCTCCCCGGCCCCTTCCGCGGGACTAGCGCACGCGCTGCCGATCACTTAGGCGGTGACCTCATTGGTCAGGTCCGCGCTCGCTCCTGTCTCAAGCCTGCGGCTTCTCAGGAAACGACATCGGTTCCTCCGTGACCCACACTTTCGAGATTTTATTTTCCTTTCTTTTTTATACCACACGTTAAAACACAAGGAGTGACTCCCAAGGTCTGGATCTAGACTGGGAAAGCGGACACGGGCCCTCGGAGGCCTCTAACGGGGCGAGCGAGGCGGGACGCAGACCTGTCTGGGACGGCGCGGCGGGCGCCCCCTGGGGACGGGGACGCTCCCCACCGCCGGAGCCGGGAGCGGCGCGGCTGCTGTGGACACTCACCTTCCAAAGGCCGGGGTCTCGGGAGCTGCTCCGCCTGCTGCCCAGGGTGGCTGCAGACAGCGCCCCGAGACCGTGAGCGCGTGCTGCCTCCACTGCCGGCACCGCCGAGCCGGGGGTCGCCAGCCTCCGGGGGCGCAAGGAGTCTCCGTCCCTGGCGGAACAGCACAGACTGCAGTCACGCCTTTGAATCTCGGTTTGTGGCCCTGGCCTTTCTGTGGGCTCCGGCTTCCTCCTGGTTGGTCAGCGGGGACGTGGCTCTCTCTGCTGGCCCTCGCTGCCGTCGGGAGCTGCTGCGCTCTGGGCCACGCTCCGCCGTCTCTCGGTGGTGTGAGAGCCGCCCCCACGTACTTTTCAATCTAGAACAGAAACAGCCAACGTGATGAACAGTGGACATCGACCTTCTTTTCCAAAACAAACGTGTCTTGTGCTCGCTTCAGTAGCGCAAATACCAAAAGAAACGTCTCACGATCAGAAGTGATTACCTTTCCTACTTTTACTCGTGTCTCCTGGCAGGTGTTTTCCATCAGGGGGTGACACGCATGTCAAGTAGAGAGGACCAGGGTGAGCCCAGAGGACTGTGGAATCAGAAAACGTGTCTTATCTTCGTTACGAAATTATTCATTGCTGGGCCTGTGCAACATTTCTGCATAGATGAATCTTTTTTTGTCCACAGGATGTGTCTTTCTAGACCTTTTAAGCATATTAAGTTCAGTCTTTGTTCTGAAGATTACAAAAATGTCTTTCCTCTGTGAACCTGAAGGCCAACTCTGAAACCAAGCAGAGGAGTTCTGTGTACTTCTGATAGCACTCATTTGTTTTTCCTTTGTGTTTTTAAAACAAATATTAAAAAAGATTTATAGCTTCTGAAATTTAATGTGTTTGCAAGTCTTAATTATTTTTAAAAAACCGGAATTTTGATCACCTGTCTATATAGTAAGTCAAACCCGGGACTAGGAGACAATTAGCCTTTAACTATTTGCGTGTGGTTTCCCCCTGGATGCTGCTTTTCTCATCTGGAAAACTGGACTCCATGATCTTTGAAGGTTTAAGGCGAAGGCCAAAGAAAAACTAACTTGGGATCTTTGCTAAGACTACAAGCAGGTGCAGACTTTGGTTTGGATTCCAGTTTGAGTCTCAGCCATAGGAAGTTCAATTGTATTTTGCTTAGCTATAACATGGGACCCAGTCACAGCCGTACTGAGGGCTGAGGTCCGAGCGCACCCACCGGGCTCACGGCCTGGTCTGCACACGCGCTGCAGGCTGCTGTCAGCGGAGGATCGTGTTTTAAGGTCAAGGGAGACAACGCTAAGCACTCGGTCTGATCCGGCTGTCTCCACCCCGGCCCTTGGGAAGGCGGAGGGAGCGTGTCACTGACCTTCCAGAGGGATGGGCCTCTGCCCAGTGAAACTGGAGCTGCCAGGGCTTAAAACAGAATGCCATCAGGGCAAAGGCACCGACCCTGGCACCGAATGCTTCTCATAGTTTCCACCGGCACTGCTCCCTCCCTCCTCGCCCTCCTATTTAAGCCCCAGGCTCCTGGAGGCACAAAGCTCACTCGGCCAGCACCGGCCTCAGCAGGCCAGGCGGCGGCATGGCCCCGGGGGACAGGGAGCAGGGGGAGGGGCTGGCCAAGAGGGCGCTGCGCAAGGTGCGCACGGCCACCCTGGTCATCAACCTGGCCCGCGGCTGGCAGCAGTGGGCCACTGAGAACAGTGCCAGGCAGGCCCAAGAGCCCGCCGGCTGGGTGCCTGGAGGGACCCAGGACGCAGCCCCTGCTCCCAAGCCAGCCGCGCGCCCCGCTGCCCTCCGGGAAGCACAGAGCACCTCAAGGACCCCGTCCCCGCAGCCAGAAGGAAACGAAGACGGACGCGGCTCAGAGGAAGCCTTGGAGATGTCACGCATCAGGAGGAGGGAGGTGACCAAGAGCGTCGTGAGCAGGGCGTACGAGAGAGCGGGTGACGTGGGCCTCCTGAGCCACAGGTATGAGCAGGAGGGCAGCCTGCCGGGGCCTGCACAGCCTGAGGACGCCCTGCACAGGCTCCTCCACAGCCGCGAGTCCCCGACGCGCAGGAGGAAATGTGCCCATCTGGTGTCGGAGCTGCGCAGGGGCTGGAGGGCACTGGGGCAGGAGGCGCCCACGCAGAGGAGTGCCAGCGTGGACACGGAGGACAGCGGCTATGGCGAAGCCGAGGAGAGGCCGGAGCAGGAGGCGGCCCAGGCAGCCAGCGCCAGGATCAAGCGGCCCTTGGCCTCCCAGTAAGTGTACGCTGCCCGCTGGCATGGCGGGGCCAGGCGGGCCCCGAGGACCTCCGGGTTCCTCAGACGCCCTCAGCGCGCTGGAGTGGGGTGAGGTCGTGGTCCCTTGGGGCCGTCTAGGTTCCCGTCCCATGTGGGGGTGACACGCCACACCGTGGGGTCACGCGGGCAGTCACACTGCACAGCCGGGCGCCAGGGGGCCCGTAGTCAGCTGGAGTGCGGCCTGCGGGTGCCTCGGGGGTCAGGAGGTGGCCGTCCCGCACGGGCAGGTGCAGACTCCTTGCTCGCCGGTCCCTGCCAGGGGGCTGCGGGTCAGGCAGAAGGGGCCCCTGTGCGGGGGCTCAGCTGGAGCCCACGGCGACCTTTTGCCCAGCAGACTCTCAATCACAGCTGCAGAAAGGAAGGTGGCACTGCCAAGGTAACCCCAGGGGCATTTTGTCCCCTAGGGTCAGCTGTAGGCACCTTCTCTCCCGAAGGCGGCTCCTCCCTCCCCAGCCCAGCTCTGGAGCCAGACCCTTCCCCGGGGCCAGGCCGGGCCTCAGAGCCGGGGCAGGGCCTGACCATCAGACAGGTCCCACTGCCTTCCGGTGTCCCGGCCACTGGCGCCGGGCCCCGCGATGAACTGCTGAAGCCCACACCAGGAGCGTGGGCTTTCTCAGCACCCCGGGACGTCACTCCCGGGGGACCCAGCAGTGGGAGGCCCCAGGCAGGGGCACAGCTTGCCTATAATCGTCACCCCAAAGTGGCGAGGCTGACAGGATGGGTCCCCACAGCCACACCGCTCACTGCAGAAGCCGGCGCCCTGTTCAGAGCTGCCAGGGAAGAATCAGTTTAGGGATGCGCTTCAGTGAGAAGCCAGACTGGCGAGGCAGGACAGCCGGACGCGCGGTCCTGTCTGGGAGGTGCGGTTTCTCACACGGATCAGGGCCAGAGATGTTTGATTGTAAGAAAGTTTGATTCCTAAAAACGAAGAAACTGGCCCTGAATTCCACATTGCTCCCATAAAATATGTGTAAGATGTCAGTCTTTGACTAGTGCTTTTCAACTTACACATCCAAAATGACTGTTTCAAAGCATCAATTTCTTCACATTTTCACCTGAAAATGTAAAAAATCAGATAATCTGGCATTACATTTATTGGCCTATATGGCACTCAGGATATAGACTTTCTAATCCTGGTTTAGACCTAGTATTTCTAGACCTGTTTAAAAATTAAAAATATGTTTGCAGAATGAGACAAATTTCCTTTGTTTCTCTTTCCTCTTACTACCGGGGTTACAAGTGGACAAGGAGACGAGGTTAGAAAGTGGGTGTTGGAAACAACAGAGGATTCTCTTCTCTTAGACTCGCTGCCATGGCGACCCCTTCCCATCTCCCCAGGACACCTTTAACCCTGAGGGAGTTTTAAGTTCCCAAGTAAAAGTGGAAGAAAATGAAACCTACGTCAGAGACACACATAACGCAGCTTTAAAGAATCACCTTTCCTTGCGGTCTTCCCTTATATTTGGCTTCCTTTAAATTACAAAGTCGATATAATATTAAAAAGAGATTTTAAAAAATTAACTGTCAGGTGGATACCTGATAACTGTTTTCATTCGTGCCGTGCCATTGGCTCCTTCAGCCTGGGGCACACGTTTCCTAGGTTACAACTGTGTCATGAACTCAAATCTGACTGCTTCGGTCATCGTTATGGATGTGGGGACCAGTGGCTGTTGGTGGCTTTTTCCCAGCACTCAAAATCTGACAGGCAGGGAAGACGGTGCTTGGTGGGTGCCTAAGGTTCCGTGGTACAGGCCTGGATCACAGTGGTGCCCACGCCACAGTGGGCATCAGAGCACCATACTTTGAACTTCCTCTCAAGGTACTTCAAGCCTCTCCTGGCAGGCGGCCCTGGCCCTCAGGTCATGGCATTTGGGTCCTGCCAAGACGAGTCGCCTGAGACTTTTGTGAGATGACGCCTGCCCTTGGTGAAGGTGGCTCTGCCACAGCTGCGGGCACAGGCGGGCGACAGCAAGGAGCAGAGCCGAGGACGGCACTCGGCAGCGTCCAGACACAGGGCTCCAGAGCTGTCTCGGCCGAGCAGCTTTGCGGGCTGCGTCTTCCCAGCTGACCGCGCCCCGCTGTCGACGCGTGGTAGAGAAAACGTGCTCTCTGAGCGGGGCGCTCCCGGCCGCGTCCGCAGGGCCAGGGAGGCCAGAGAGCAGGGCCAGGGTCTGGGGCAGCCGCCTGCAGGACGCACGCCTCTTTAGAAGGTGGCATGCCACCTTCGGAGCTGGCTCCTCCCCAGGACTCGCCCGGTTCCTATGGTGACAGCTGCTAGGAGAGCCACAGCTGTCTCGGCTGGCGCCACCCTCAGGGCAGGCTCCGGCCACCGTGAGGCTGGGGCTTCTGCTGGGGCTTCTGCCAGGAGACTCTGCCCTGGCAGGGAGCCTGGGCAGTGCGGGTGCCCTGTCCGGCCTGTCGCGGGTATGCACCCACCTGGCTCAGGCAGGAGCTTCACACAGCCCACGTCAGGACGAGGAAGTCCCGACAGGGAAAGCACTACTACACTGAAATACAGAACTGGGCGGGGAGTCCACTATTGTTTTTTGAGATAAATCCTGATAAAGTAGTCCAGGCCAGCCTTGAATTCACTTGTAATGCAGGCTGACTCACGATCCTTCTGCTTCAGCCCCCTGAGTGCTGGGATGACGGGTGTGCCAACCGGATGGCAGGGCACTCTTTCCAAAACAAAATTCGATCATCTTGCAAGTGGACCCACACCCTCATCCTACTACTGAGCCACACTTCAGAGAACCGGGTTTATTTCACTGATAAATAAGAAAGTGCATCCCCAGTCCAGCAGATACACACGCACTTGAAGGAACTCACCGTCAGGACGCACGTGTGCTGCACCCCGCAGTGCGGGAGAGCGCCGTATGCAGCCCGGACAGCTCGCGTCGCGACGCTCGGAGGCGGTCGGGGCACGGCAGCTCATCAGGACAGCAGCGGTCAGCGCTGACACGCGCGCGGCGCCGGGTGGGCACGTCCTCATCAGACCCCAGGCAGGCTCCGCGCGGCCGAGGCGCACAGTGCTCGTGAGCCGGTGTGAAGCTCGTGTGGGACCAGCCGATGGCGGAGGTGCCTGAAGAAGGGCTCCCTCACTCAGGAGTGCAGCTCCGGGAGGCCACTGCCACGCAGCCTGAAGACACTCACCTGTGTGAATTTTGTGTAACAAAGTTTATTTTTCACAAACTAGTTTAACACTGTCCTGTTTATTTACAGGGAAAATAATCTACAAGGGCATCGATGCCAAACGGCGGGCACGTGCCAGTGCTCTTTCTTCCTTTCTGACTTTCTGTGGGGCGCTTCCCTGTACGTACAATAAACGACGTCTAAAGACGGGCGCAGGGCCCGGCGAGGAGCCGCCGAGCACGGGCATGCCGCCGTCCTGACCTCTGCCTCTCCCCGCAGGCCCAGCAGGTACGTGGAGCAGCTCGCCCGCAGGGCACACCGGGAGCTCAGCCAGGTGGGCAACTTGAAGAGCAGGTGGCAGCAGTGGGCAGACGAGCACATCCAGACCCAGAAGCTCAACCCTTTCAGCGAGGAGTTCGACTACGAGCTGGCGATGTCCACGCGCCTGCGCCCGGGGGACGAGGGCTACGGCCGGCCCAGGGCTGGCACCAGGACGGCGGAGCGGGCCCAGCGCGCCGAGCGGCACATCCACCGCGAGATTCTCGAGCTGTGCCTGGTCATCCGCACCATGGCGCGCGCCCGGCAGGACGGCAGCGTGCAGGTCACCTTCGGGGAGCTCTTCGACAGGTACGTCCGCATCTCGGACAAGGTCGTGGGCATCCTGCTGCGCGCCCGGAAGCACGGCCTGGTGCGCTTCGAGGGGGAAATGCTGTGGCAGGGCCGGGACGACCACGTGCTCATCACTTTGCTGCCGTGAGCGGCGCCGCCGGCCGAGGCCCCTGCCCGCCCCGCTGTGCCCGCGGCTGCGCAGAGACGAGGTCGCGCACAGAAAACATTTCCGAAAGCACCACAGAATGTTACCAAGTACAACAAGAGTGTCAATATTTAAAATTCCACTTGCCTTTTTAGGGAAAAATACTTGGCTGAATAAACTACTATAGATTTTAATTAAATATTAGGAAGAATGGTGACTTCTGATAGATTGTAAAATGTGGGGTTTTTTTTATGAAAAAAGATTCCGTTAAATTAGGTTAAACTACAATTTTCCAGGAAGGTGGACCTGTATTACTCTTAAAATCATAGCATCTCCTCTGTCTCCGGTGCAACTGCCTCGGCCCCCAGTGGGCTTGGGCCGCAGCTCCGCAGACAGGCCCACTGCAGCCTGAGCGCCGGCGAAGACGGCACATTCGCACCGGAGCCCGGGGCTCCCACCTTCCCGGACGCCTCAGAACAGGGTGTTTTCCTCAGTCTTAGGGAGTCTTGCTGCTAACTTTCACACTAAAGCACAACAAAAAGAGATGGTAGAACCTTATGGGTCATTGCTGAATTAAAAATTGATTTAAGGGGTGTGAGATTTAGCTCAGTGGTTCCAGCGCCTGCCTCCTGCCTCGCAAGCACAAGGTCATGAGTTCAATCCCTGTAACCACATACAATGCTGGGCGTGGAGACTCACACCCACCAGCCATCAATACCACATACCACAGTGCCGGGCGTGGTGGCTCACGCCTGTCATCCCAGCACTCGGGAGGCAGAGGCAGGAGGATTGCTGAGTTCGAGGCTTGCCTGGGCTACATAGTAAGCTCAGGGCCAGCCTGAACTACAAAGCGAGACTCTGTCTCAAAAAAAAAAAAAAATTGACTTAAGGGTTGGGAATTTAGCTCAACTGGTACCGTGCCAACCTTGGATGCACAAGGGCCCAAATTTGATCTCCGGTACTGCAAAAAAAAAAAAAAAAAAAAAAAAAAAGACAAGACATTTCAGTTTTCTTTTGTATTCTAACTCTGAAAATGGTCTAAAATTAATGAAAAAGCAGTCCTGCCACAGTTAAAAACAAAGGCACAGTGAATATCATAGCAAGGAGCCAACTGTTTCAATAACCTGCTGGTTGTTAAGTTTCTCCTTGACTCGACTCACTGACCTAATAGAACCTAAAAACAAAGTGGAAAAATGTGAGATAAATTCAATGAAAGTTATTACATATTATTATATTATTTTGGTGGTAAATACAAGAAATAAGGTCAAATTAATATATACCTCAAAATATTAGGTGTTAATAATTGTGTTAGGTATAAACCACATGGTAAACTACCTTAAGAATTATCTTTGCTTTCATGTATGATTCTTTCAAAATGAAAGTTTTACTATCTTCTTAAAGAAGAAAATGTTTATTTTTGCCTCCATAGATTTATAAAATTACAAACTGACAAATATTTCTTAGAATTATGACAACACCCCTGTTATAGAAGTGAAACCTGTATCAAAACTTTTTTGTCATAATAATGATGCTCATATTTTTAACACTATGTTTAGATTATAATCCACAATATCACTTTCTTGTGTTTGAAATACAACAAAATTATAGAGTATAACACGTTTCTCCTAGAATCAGTTGAATATCTGGATCAACGCATCAAAAGTTTTCTCACGTTCAACTATATACAGTAACTTTATGTAGCCGCTGACAGAGATTATTCACAGTCAGTTAAGAGTTTGAGCACGGAGTAAAAGTCCTGCCCTCAGAAACCAGCACTCACCAACGCGGGCTCAGGCCGGCCTCGCCGGGGGAGTGTCAGCCATGAGCTGTTCCTGGGACACACGAATAGTGCGTGAGTTGCCACTTTTTCTTGTTATTGTCCTGGACATATTTTATTTAATTGTAAGACCATCTGTCCTGTTTCCTGATCTGGAAATCAAAAATAGACTCTCTCCTCAACCAAATTATTACTGTTCTAGAAACTCTATGACAGGGAAATTCACAGGAGAAAAGCTGAGGACCTTTTGACAAAACAGCAGTGCAACCTAGCAAACCAGCTGAATGACAACTTTCATTTTTTATCATCATCAAAGACAATACAGAATAATTATATTTTATAATAAATAACTACAAGTTCCTAATAGGTAGCATACAATTGAGTTTCCAATCTGCAGGATTTTCCTGTTCCAACTTTCAATGTCTTCTGTATATTCTGCAGTTCTGTTTTCAGAGATTAAAGATTTCCTTCAGTTTTCATTATAAACGGGTACTGAACCTACATTTCTTTTGCATCTATACAGATAATCATACTATTTTTACAGCACATTAAAAATGTCATATACTCTAGCTTTCCTACAATAATTTGGTTATGAAATATTTTACATATTGCTGAATTTCACTTTTTAGAAATGTAGTTTTGTTCATAGATTATCCCATAACTTTCTATTTTTATATTTAATATTTTAATATTATAAATTTTTAAATATTTAATATTTAAACATTTTGGCATTAAGGTCATGCTAGCCTCAAAAGACAATTCCAGAAGTGTTCTTTCCTCACTGCCCTGGGAGAATTCACTTAAAACACAGTATTCTTACCTTAAAAATCTAGAAAAATTACCCAGTGGAACATCTGGGCCTCGGAATTTTGGGGGTGCCAGTTCTGTAATGTAAGAATGTAACGCTTCTCCACTTCTTCTCCGCGGCGAGCTCAGTGACGGGGAGCACGAATGCCGCTAGCCTCCTGGGCCGGCAGCGCTTCCCTTACATCCTTTGCACTGGCCCGCGCTGTGCTCCCGCGAACTGCAGCGTCAGCGAAAGTCAGACTGTCCTCAGCGACTGTGCAGCGCCCCTGCACTGAACCTTGATTTCTCCTCCTCTCACTGTGTCCCACCTTCTACTTGTTCAGGTCCAGCTCGGTTTCGCACACTGTGTTTCCATGTGTCACTCAGTGTTACTACACTACGAGCATCAGCCTCAGAGCGCTCGTCACCGGGCTGGTGCCTGACCTGGGAGGCGCTTCACCCACAGCCAGAGCTCCGAGCTCACCTGCACGCAGTTAACCGTGACGGCACTCTCTCTCTCGGAGTGGATACTGGGTCAGGTCCTCAACTGCCGGCATCACGTTAGAGCACCGTAACTGCCCTCACTCTGCTGCCCCTGCCTGGCCGTGCTCTGGCCATCTGCTCGGCTAATGCCTGAGTCCTGGCCTTGGCTCTGACACCTGAGCAATATCCAGCTCAGTGCGTCCTGACTCTTAAGTCTCTTCCAGATCCACACCTCCTTCCTCTTCAGTCGCTAGTGCGCTTATCCAGCCTGCATCACTTCTCTCTGATTTCGCAGCAGGCTCCTATCTCACGCTCGTGTCTGGTCTTTCCCCCGTGACTACTTTTCAGAGATGTCCTGTCAGTGCAAGCTCCACGGTGCCACTTCACTCTGCCGCTCTTCCTTGCTCCTGAGGGATGAGCGTCTTTCTTGGCAAGGCACACACGGGGCTTGTCTTGTAGTTTCGCCCACAGGAAAGGCCCACTTTAAAAACGTTAAGTGACGTGCTTCTGCCACGTGCCACAGGCCTCTTCCTGCTCCTGGACACTGCGGTGCCACCCCACTCTACAGCCTTTGTCACTGCGACCCCCACTTTTACAATGTGCACTACAAGCACTGTTTCAAACACAAACAGTGTTTAAGACGTTTCTTTCATACATGGAAAGGATTTGATTATTAAATAAATCCAAACTCAAGATTGTATTTACATATTTAATTTTATTTGCTATACACCACTATGACCTTATTGTAACTGAAGTCCATTATGGGATTTTTAAAATTTTATTTTATGATTAGTCAACTCCACAAAGACAATAATACTGCTGTGGAAGACCAAAGGGAGAAAAACCTGATGTGTTTATTTACAGTTCCCTGTGCTGTAAACACGTCACCTACACACTGCTGTTAGCTTATAACACGCGCCTTACAGAGCTGAGGAAGTGGTGTCCCATGTGTCCACCGTTTTCAGCCACAGCATCTTAGAACACTGGGTCTCATTCTGATCAGCATTGTACTTTCTTTAGCTAATTACTTCATCTCTCAAAAGAACCAAATATATTTAAGTATTTTTCAACTAAAACTAGGTAAGCCAATGTATTTGGCTTATAATATCATCTTTAGAATAAAGTGCTATAAGCAACCTGGCAATCAATACTTTCTGTAGGAACAAAACTACTTTAAACGTTAATTTACAAGATATACAGTGTTTATCTTGAATTGCTGAAATCTCAGCACAAAGTCACTGTCACATGAATAACAGCAGGATTTTTTTGTTTTTTTGCATAACATGAAGCTTTGAAATTTAACTGATGAATTATTGCCACAATGGCTTATTACTAGTTTCCTACAAAAGAGGATAAGAACTACTAGTGTATTCTATCTTTTCATTTTTTGAGGTCACTTGACAGTAAGTTTGCATATTCACCAAGTCTACTGAATTACAATATTGTCTACTACAATCACTGCCCTTTATTAGAGCAAATGCTAATGAAAAGAACATATACCACTAAAAAAGAAAAACACCTTTTTTTCCTTTTGAACAGAAAAGTCTGCATTTGTGGGCTGGTGTGCAACACAGTTAAAACAACTTAGCTATTAAACCGCCTACCTGACACGATACACTGAGAAATATGTGGCTGATGCGTCCATGTGTGGTGTTTATGATAATGCCCTATTAAGCTATAAATATGTATATACTAGAATTTCTTGCTTAATATATTAAATCCAATAGAATCATTAAGTTCTCATTCTCTTTTGTCAACTTCAGCTCTTAATCTGAGAAGCTATGATGAAAGCATATGCCCAAACCTGCAGGTCACGTGTACTGTTGTACTCTCCCAAGCAGAACCTCCTCAAATTCTATCTCCTTAAGGTGAAATCGAGAGTACTTGCAAAATAAAGAGAATGTCATAGTGTGAATCAGAATAGAACTCAGCAGTCTTTGAACTGCATATTCTTTTGGCATGAGGTTTATCCTTCATAAGAGTAGGTGAGCAGGTCCTAAAGTCACCTGTGCCACTTCACATGGAGGAAGGTGTCCTTTCCTCAGTGTCCCCACTACACTGCTCCAGTAAAACAAGTAACAGAGTTTTAAAAACTGGGATCAACAGAAGAGCACCATCCTATTAGAAGACTGAGAAAACACGGATTGAAAACAAAGTGGTCACTAGGATCAAACTGGTGTTCAGACTGAGATGAGAAAACTACCATACGATGTGGATCTGGCCATACTCCAAGCCTAAAGCACTCTGGGACAGAAACATGACTGGAAAAATAAACTCCCAAATTATAGCTGTAATAAATGGCGATAGACTAATTTTAAAGCACGAGTGACATGTTACGTTGTATTGCTTCTTGAACATTCCAAACATTGCCTGTCCGTGTCAGGTTTGGGCCGTTATTCTGCTCAGAGAGACACCACTGTATTTATTCAAAAGCCCAGATTTCAATGTCTTGGATAAAGAAATCTTCCTTTTTAGAAAGTGTATGATTCCCAAATGTTTTACAAGAATGACTTCTTCCATGGTAAAGATCTCCATCAAGCCAAAGAGCAAATTCTCCTCTGCAACACATAAAAATAACAATCATCTTAATACTCATGTCCTTAATTCTAGAATAATTTAGGTGAGGCATTTCAGTGTCCAACAGGCCTAAAACCATTAATTTTTCCAGACTGACAACCCATCCCAGTTTAAAGCAAGGAATAAATTTTTAAAAATTAAATCCATAGCAAATTAGCTTTCGAGACAGGTGCTACTCTGTTATTCTCTACTTGGTATGGTAAAGGTTATTTGGTCATATGGTTTTAATAGATTTAACATAACTTCTTTAAGGTACGAACCTCTGTATCATCTAAAAGCATAATTAATGCTAAAGGCCTGGTGAATAAAGTTTATATTTCTTTGAATTATTTGGAAAGAGAAATTTTACTGTTAAAAATAACCAATCTCAGCAACTAGTTTGTTTTCTCTAACACACTCAACTTTGCGAACATCTGGTTTTCTGAATAAGGAGTAGTTTAATAAAGCTAAATTTGAAAGGCTTGAAATGGATAAAGACATGACAGTGAGATTCTTTATCAAACAGGGGGACAGAACAAAGGTATAACAAGAACTCAATAAAAGATTAGATAATAAGGTCCAACTTATCTAATTATAATGGAAACCTATAGAGAAAATATAGGCAATGAGAGGAATACTCTCTACCCTACAGGGAAATTCCCTTGGCCTATCACTCAGAATGATGGAGTATTTATTCACATAGTATCCAGAGATAATCCAGTCTCCAAACTCCATTTTAGATATCAGAGGTCCGGAGGACTTTTAAACATATGAGTAGCTACATTTCAGTGAAAAAACCCCCACATGTTTGTGTGACATGCATAGCACAAGAAGGTTCAGGCTGTGTGGAAGAGCTTGTTCAAGGTCTCATGTGCAGTATAGTGCGGCTGGAACCTGAGGCAGGTCTTGTGACTTCGCAACCCATGGGAAGCCTGCTACATCTTGATTTCACTTTGGAGAGTGGTATAGTTTGAGGGTGTTCCCTACCCCATCGAGGCTTATGCCCTAAAAGTGCGGTCCATAGTGCAGCTAAGCTGAGATGCGGAAGATTTAAGAGGAAGGACTAGCAGAAGCAGTTTCTTTCCTAGGCCAGGCACCGCCCCAGGCACGGTCTCATGGGCTTCCATGGGACACCGAGCAGAGCCTGTGAAAAGGATCTCTGCTAGAGCCAGCCTGGTGCCCAAGCCCCCTGGGTTCCTGTCTTATGAAGCGATCTCTTCTGCACAAAGCTGTTTCCCTTCCTATTTCTCTGCTATGGTGTGATGCAATTTCAGGGGCCCCTCATCAAAGCCCAAACAGATCTGTGTGCTAAATAAACCTCTCTTCTTCTTAAGTACCTAGCTCCAGCTCTTTGGCTATGGCAGCAGAAAAGGGACTAAGACAGGTTAATCTTCCTTAGAATTTTGGAGCATTCAGTCCCCATGGTTGCTATTTTTAAAAGTATACTTTTCCGCTGGGTATAGTGGCTCACGCCTGTCATTCCAGC
Source organism: Thryonomys swinderianus (assembly GCA_004025085.1). Lineage (NCBI taxonomy): Eukaryota > Metazoa > Chordata > Mammalia > Rodentia > Thryonomyidae > Thryonomys > Thryonomys swinderianus. The sequence continues at coordinate 114,656 of PVIC010000129.1, read as the reverse complement.
ACTTGGGAGGCAGAGACAGTAGGATTGCTGAGTTTGAGGCTTGCCTGGGCTACCCAGTGAGCTCAGGGCCAGCCTGAACTACAAAGTGAGACCCTGTCTCAAAAAAAAAAAAAAAAGTACACTTTCCCCCAAAAGATGGGAAATTTGCCTTCTTATTAAATGACCCAATGGTTCCTTTAGGCTGGTAGAATCGTGTTGTAAAATTAAAATCCAGTTTGGCAGACATGAGCTTCAAATCATTTCATGACTGTGAAGCTTTTGTGGAGAGCTTTAAGAATCACATGCGAGAGCCACGTGATATTCTAACCCTACCTGAAAGGTGTGACTGGACCTCATAAACCATATATGCTGAGTCCCAAAATAAAAAAAAAAATTACTGACAGGCTATGATAACCATCCTTACTTTTTTTTTTTTTTGAGACAGGGTCTCGCTTTGTAGTTCAGGCTGGCCCTGAGCTCACTATGTAGCCCAGGCAAGCCTCGAACTCAGCAATCCTCCTGTCTCTGCCTCCCGAGTGCTGGGATGACAGGCGTGAGCCACCACGCCTGGCACTGTGGTATGTGGTATTGATGGCTAGTGGGCGTGAGTCACCAGGTCCAGCATTGTATGTGGTTACAGGGATTGAACTCAGCCCTTGTGCTTGCGAGGCAGGCACTGGGACCACTGAGCTAAATCTCCAGCCCACCATAATTACTTTTTAATCACCATTATTGTCTCTTAGAAACACCTATTTATGTGAAGATTTTTTTTATTTTTTTGAGACAGGGTCTCGCTTTGTAGTTCAGGCTGGCCCTGAGCTTACTATGTAGCTCAGGCAAACCTCTAACTCAACAATCCTCCTGCCTCTGCCTCCTAAATGCTGGGATTATAGGCATGAGCCACCACGCCCAGCAGAAACAGCTATTTATAAGGAAGCTGCAAGAGAATTGATTCACGTAGGATGGTAAGAGAGCTCATAGGTCAACATGGTTCTGTGGCCTGAAAACATTATAATTAAGGTCCTTAACTGCAGGATGTGAAAAGGTCACAAGTCTAGAGACCATCCAGCGTCCCTGGGTCTGACAGCACCAAGGAAGCAGCATAGGCTGCCATTCAACACCACAGAAACTGAACAGAGAAGAAATTAGTCCCTGCAAGTACTTGGAATAACAAAAGAATCCAAGGGGCTGATTTGTGCTGCTCAAGGAGACCAAAACCCTGGTAATTCAGGATCACTAAAAATTTTTGCAGAAAAACATATCCCAACTATGTCTAAAATATTAATCAAAATAGTTCCCATGTTATGTGAAAATTTGAGTTCAAAGGTTTGTTTTCACGTATCAAGGAACTACTATACTTTAAGGTAAAAGATAGGTTTTAATTTAAAGAGAATGAACTAAATAGCATTTTAACATGAAGAAACAAATACCTTACCAAGTTTCTAATAGTATACTTGGGTATGTTCTTATACATATACTTTCTTTACCATAACCTACAAATTTGGATTCTAATGTCAGGATTTAAAGACAATTGATTTTATAAATAATCCAAATGTATTCTCAGTTTCTTCAAAAAAAGACCAGCAAATGAAAATATATTCTGTTAAGACCATAATACACAGTGTATTCACTATTGTTATTCTCTTATTTTTATGAAAAATTATTTTTTCATACAACAGCTTTTATATTTTTATTACTATCTACTTGTATTATATTAAAATAAGTTTTAAAACCTTATGGTGAAATGCTCAAGAGACTTACCCTCCACCGCCAAAAGCTAAAGAGTCCATGTCTCCTTTGATAAAAAACATATTATCTCCTGTCCACTTAAAGACCTATATGAATGGGAAAAAAGCTTTAGGACAATGGTCACTAAGCAGCTAGTTCCACATAACCCAAGAATTTGCAGTCGACCCTAAGCACCACCAGAGGCTTGGCACAGAGGGGCCCCCGTGCTCTGGGCTCTGTGTGTGGAGCACGGAGTGCGTGCTGTCCTGCAGTCCCTCGGACCCACTTCCTCACAGCTTGTGTATGCTTAGACACACTAAACATACACACGTCCCCTTCTTGGAAACAGGGCCAAGGTCTGTGCTTCCCGTATAGACTTGGTACATTAATCATACTTAGGATATATATTTATATTTCCAGTTTCAATGTCTCTGAGGAAAAGTAAAAAGTTAAAAACATTTAAGAAACCTGAGGACAGAACTATCCATTAACATTCTTAAATATTTTTAAGTCTTTTATTTATTTTACCTAAACCTAATACTATAGCAATATACAGAATCTCAGCTTTTTTCAAAAACATTTAGTGTAGTTTTCAATCAAACTTTCTTTTAACACTGGTGCTTACCCAGGAAATGTCACTTAACTGCCTATGTTACCACAGTTATGAGAGCAACAGAGAAGCTCAGAAGTCTGTAGTAACAAGGGGCTTTCCGCTGCATCACTTGGTAGGGACCACAGAGGGCGTGGAGGGCACTGGAGGCTGGAGAGCCCAGTAAGAACCTCCACTGTGCCAGCAGACGCCGCCTGGGCTGCTCGCAGATACCACTGGTAAAGAACACACTCCTTATTTCTCAAGATTAAAGTATAATCGCACCTCGTAAGGAAAACTTGACCTTTGACTCTCAGTGACCATGAAGCCAGGTCCATAACTCCTCTAGTACCGTCATCTCTAAATAGACAGAAAGTGGTCCTTACCTCGAACTCTGGACAGAACGTGAACACAAAGGTCTCTCCAGTCCCATAGAAGCCATCACTCACTTTGAAGGGCTCTGATGCTAATGCGCCAAAGACCTAGGGGTCACAGAGGCAGGTTCCAGGACACAGCTATTAATTTGTTTTATTAACTATTCTCATCATTATGCTCAAATCAAATGCGGAAAAATTGAAATATGGAATACTGTCATGTACTTGAACTTGAAAAGAGAAAAATAATGTAGCATTCACATTCTTATCAAATGAAAAACACATTCGTTTCTTAATGGGGAAAATATGTGTTTGCTAACTTTGAAATCTAAAAAGATATTTATTGTAACAATTAAATAGATAATTTAAAAAGTGGTAAATACATTTCTGGAGAAATTACATGGGTGACGTATATACAGTGAGGATAACACTCTGTTGCAGTGCTTAGGAAAGCAGAAATCCTCCAGTGCAAGGAAATATTCTCATGCTCAAATACAGGCTCCTCTCTCTCCCAGTCAGGCCTGGTTTGCGCTGTTGGCCCTTCCACCTCATGGCATGCTTGGCACCCAGGCACACAGCAGGCAGCCAGCCTGTGTCAGAAGCAACGGGCACAACAGCCAGCAGGACGCGTCACGTCCGTGCCTGGGTCCCGAGCCCCACGTCAGCCTAACAGAGCAGAGCTGGCTGCTGGTCTCTATGACCCCTTTTCTGCCCAGTCTTCCTTCACACTTAAGACTGCCTGAAATGTTAACCCCACACACAGGACGTTTGTAGAATGCAAACACACGGTCACTTTGGAGTATCACAAAGCCAAGGCCCGTGTGACTGCAGAGCCGGCAGAGCCCTGTGAGAAGCCTGAGAAGCTCCGGGTGCTTCCCGAGGGAGGAGAGCAGCCCCACGCGCAGCCTGCCCGCTCAGGGAGGGTCTGCGAGCGGAACCCGAGGGTGTGCCTCACCGCTGGGAGAGGTGAACACTACCACGCTGGGGCCTTTCCGTGCCACGGCCGCAGCAGGAGTGCACTCATGCCGATGCACGGGGACTTTTCCCGAGTGCACACACTTGGGTGGGTGAGTGCAGCTCTGCAGTAGGGGAGAATGCTAACTTCTCAGGAGCCGATGCTCAAACAGAGTAACACAGTGGACTGACCAATCAGGTTTGGGGCACACATCAGCTACTAGTGTAACGAGCAGTTCGTTTTAATGAACACTACTATCTCATTTCTTATTCTCCTCCAGTGCTGGTACCTGACCTGAACTTCACTATGCTGGGGAAAACCAACATTTCTCATTTACCTGTGGTTCTGTGCTTCCTGTTAAACAATCCAGCTTTTTCTTAACAGTACTGGAAACTGAATGGTCTTTGCACTGACATGACAAAACATCTTAGTTTTTACTTGAGACAGAGTCTCATTAAGTTGCCTGGGATGGGCTCGAATTTGCTGTCCTCCTGAGACAGCCTCCCAAAGTGTGGGGACACAGGCCTGTGCTACCAAATCAACTCTGTGAGCTTTGTCTATCCGAGCTCTTTCCGAACTCCACGACTCAAGTCCCTGCCATTCCTGAGAACTCAGTGGTAAGAATAAGTCTTCAAACCCTGCTTTTACTTTTTCTGTGATCTTACTGTACTTGGTATATTTTGCTAAGACATTAACATAATTAGATGCTCTTTCTACCATATCTCAATCCCTGTGAAGACAAAACTCTTAACTGTTCATATTTATATTGTTCATATTTATCCCCTATTTCACTGAGCAGTAACCTGCTAATTATCAGTTACACAATGCAATGTGGCATCGCAATAATTTCTCTCAGAGAAAGATGCTAGAAGTTATTGTCCCCGAGACTCCCAGCGACAGGGTGTCTGTCAGTGCCCCTACCTGGCCATCGCTATCTTTGATCACCAGCAGCACTGGGGTGTCCAGACCTGTCATAGTCCGGTAGAGGGTCTTCAGGCTGGTGCCGTGCTTTCCTGTCCCATAGACCAGGGTCCATGGGTAGCCAATGGTTCTTGGTGGAAGATGCTTGGTGAGCTTAGGGAAAGAAATACCAGCTTTTACTTGATAGCTTATTATCAGCACACAGGATACTAGTAAGAGCTGGAACTTGACTGTATTTAGAAAAGGTAGGCCACAAAATGAAAAATCAGTAGTTTATCATTCTCAAAGATCCTGAGATACTTGAAATTTAACTGCACACTTCTAGGTATAAAATATTAGGTGTTGACCAGGGAAGGAATCACGAAGAACCAGCCGTAAGAAAAATGATGAGTTTTGCTTGTGGCCTCTGTGCTGAAGCAGCACAATACTGGATGGGCTGCTCCCTGATTATGAAACGCTTCTCAGATACTGGGCTCTAGAGCCAGAAAATCAGAGTTAATAATCAGGTGTCAGTAACTTAATGTATGTCAACGACTCCTTCCCTTATAAAACCCTGCACACTGCTAACTCCCAGCTCCTCTGGCTACTGTTGGGGCTACGTGAGAACACGCGCGGGAGTAACAGACCAAGCCCGGCACGGCCTGGGACGACCTGTGTCGCCTGGCCGGCTCCTTCTGCCCTGCCAGCAGCAGGGGCTGAGTCTCACGCCTTCCTGTTCAGGCCAGGGCAGCAGGGCTGTGCGTGCTCAGTACATGTGGGTGTGCATGTCGTACCTTCTCAATCTGGTCTGGCAGCAGGAGCTCGCTGGGGTCACTGAGGTTAGGTCGGAAGGACTCAGCGTCCAGCTCTGCCCTCGAGGGGGCGGCCTGCTGTGCGGTGATGTCTTCCCTGGTGGTGATCTGAGGAGGAGACAGGGCCAGGGCGTTACTACACGGTCAGGGAAACTCTTTATCCTCAGAGCGGTGGCTGAAGCTTTAGCTTAGGGCTCCATAAGGCCACGGCGCCTCGCTGCTCCCGGGTGCCCGCAGAGGCAGAGAGCTCAGCCACGGCGCCGCCCCCGCGTGAGGAAGCACCGCTCCTGACTCCACCAGTCACTAGGGCTTGTTTGCTCCAAGGAGCCCAGTCCCCACAGTTCCATGTGATGGGAGACAGTTCCATGCAAAGTTTAGCCCTTCACGCTTGAAAGAGAGTAGCTAACTGGTTTCTAATTAAGTGCTACTAAAAAATGTAGGATTATTTTTTCATGCTAAATTTAACATTGGTCAAAAACAATCATGAAAACTTCCTGGGAAATCAAAAATTTAAAGATCAGTAAAATAAAAAGCATATCATTTTCTTCTCTTTGGTGTGTATGCCTCTACTTATTTGCTTCACTGAATAAGTTCCCATTTTTAAAAAATGCCTTCTGTTTTTAACTTTTTAAACACTGCATTTTTTCAGTTAAACCAAAAAATAAATTTTGAGTTAATCTGTTTTCTTTTTAAAAAAAATTAGATTGATCTCATGCTTTGCTTGGCATTTTCTTAAAATGATAAAATTCAGCTTAAATATTAAAAATGTTGATTAATTTAAAAAAACTTACTACTATATAGTCTACAGTTAGTACTTAATTTGTATATTAATTTAAATATGCAAACACTAGAAGTAAAGGATATATATGAAACAACTACTATTGATAAAACCCTCAAACTGGAAAGAACGCAGATGCTCTGGCGCAGACCACGAAAGTGCAGCTGACTCCACAGACTGGAGCTGCCGCTCCCTCCGCCCCCTGCGCCTCTCGCCAGACCTGGCCGTGCTCGTCCTCGGTGACGACACGCGGGCAACGGCCCTGTGGATGACGAGGCCTAGACGTGAGTGTGTCCACAGCGTCAGTGACGTGAGGGGAAAGAAACAGAAACCAAGGTAGCACAAAAAGAAAGAGAAATCCCCAGCAGGCCTGGCAAAGCCATGAACACACACCTCATGGGGTGCTGGAGACACACAGCTAGTAAGACACACACTGAAAAATGAGTTTTCAGTTGTATATCTTTCTCGTTTTATAAAAATATCATGACGATTATTTCATGCAATTTTAAATAATTTATCTCATTATGGTGCCTAACTGATAGTACTCCAGAGTATTTCTAATGCCAATTACAAATGCCTCAAGAACAAAAAAAATTATGACATGCAATGTGCAGTTATACAACTGAAATAGTCTTAAAGAAGAGAAAAATGTTTATGCCTTTCTGCTCATTAAATTTAAAAACTGTTCCACTAACCCACATTTTTCAGATTCTGTTTCATAGTAAATCTCTCAAATCTAAGACATTTGCAGTGTTGAATGAAAACTCATCACTCAAGGAAATACACAGTTTTGAGAACAGCTATGAAGTGATAGAAAATTATTCTGAATACTTTTCAAGTGAAAAGGAGACAGAAAAGATAATCCTACAACTCTCCACAGCAGGACTGCATTCTTGAACACAATAAGAATTTTCTGATGGGTTACTTTAGTGCTGGAGTCAGAGCAGACCCTTCCAAGAGGGGATTTGCCCTGAGCAAGGACACTAAAGCAGAGAGTACTTCATCTCCGGAGGGCGAACTAGGAGGGCACCTGGAGCCGTCTGCAGAGACTGCGCAGTTCTTCAGTATTTAAAGCATCGATCCTGCGGTGATACTCAGCCACTGACACTACCTGAATTGGAGACAGGAAGACAATAATTCCACTGACAGTTGAGAGAATATCCCAAAACAAAGAAAAAGTGAGCAGGGAGAGAGGGAGGGAGAGAAAAGAGAGCAAAGAAAAAAGAAAAAAGGAAGAAATTTAAACGGGGAAAGAAATGTAATCAGGAATTCTTTTCCCACTCCATTCTGCAAAGTCATGATTTATCTATCACACTAGTGAAACAACACGAGAACGAGTTTCACCACTACATCCAACACATCGGCACCACTTCCAACTGGATCCTTCATGCAGACTGGACTGGACGTAACAGACGCTGCGGTTCTCAGACAGCAAACACTGCAAACTACCACGTGCTTTCCTGACATCAAGAAAACAGCTAGAATCTACTGATCTGGCAGTTCATGAGGAAAGTGGTGGTTTAACTATCCCTTCAAATCAATTGAGCTCCGACGTTACTAATGGCCGTTTGAGAATTTCTTCCAGGCACGAACATACCTATCTGCATCAGAGAGAAAGAGGGGAAAAGGGGAAGCAAGAGGTAAGAAGTATCTTGAAAACAGTAAGCTCAGAACGCTGAAATTTAAGTTTCCAAAAGCATGCCTAATCCCCAATACCTTTTCACGCATGTCTACATTTTTCTTTAGGTACTTTTCTGGTTTTTGCTTTTTTTTGGTATTTGTCACTAGCACATAACAACACTATAAAGCCAGCTCCCTAGGGGAATGCTCTGTCTCTTACATGTGCCTGGGTCACTCTGTTGCTCTGTGTTCAATCTGCAATCCATATAAGACAGATCAGTTTGTACAGAAAACCCAGAAACCCACACAAACAAAACCCACAGGTTTTCTCAGGTTGACAACAACAGCTACAGCTTTTTCAGATGGTGACTTTATTACAGAACTGTTAGCTTAACACAATGAACTAAGGTATCACAGGCATGCATGGATCTCCTGGAGTAAAGTGCTGCCCTTGACCAATCAGAAGAGCATGTGGGGGCTGCGGTCTCCAGGAGCCCCGATATCAGCTGAGCCAGAGATTTCAGAGCCCCAACATGGCTTTTTAAAGACTCTTGTTCTGGCCAACTGTGCATAGCTTGTTGAAAGCTCTAAAGACGACAGATAAAAGGAAAACAGATAGGACAGACTTCTACTCTGGCCTCTGGCAGACACTCACAGGTGCTGAGCGTAGGCATCTGGACTCATCTCCCCATCCAGGGGCTTTGCCCTCCCACAGTGGGGCCCGGGACGGAGGTCCCACGAACAGATGCAGGTGGAGCTGAATGCTAATTATGTGAGGAAACGGCTGAGCACAGCGCCCAGCTCTCTGACAAGGACAGCTGCTATTCACATATTTTTATTTGATCACTCTTTACCAATTACACTAAGGACTAAAGAATAGTGGCTGAAGAATTTCTTATTTACTTTTGGCATTAAAATATTTTAGGTTTAGCCGGGCATGGTGGCTCACGCCTGTAATCCCAGCACTCGGGAGGCAGAGACAGGAGGATTGCTGAGTTCGAGGCTTGCCTGGGCTACATAGTGAGCTCAGGGCCAGCCTGAACTGCAAAGCGAGACCCTATCTCAAAAAAAAAAAAAAAAAAAAAAAAAATTTTAGGTTTGAGATTAATTTACGTATCTTGAATAGTTGATCTCAAATAATTTTCAGCATTAGAAATAATAAAGATCTTTCACTTAAAAACAATTTTTAATAAAGGAATATCAAGTACTAAAAATGAAAAATCATCAAGTCTCGATAAAATATTTAAAGGCCAGTCACATGTATTTTTTCTTTTTTTCTACAGTATCCAATCTAATCAAATTTCTCAGGCAAGAATTCTCAAATCTTACCTTTTCCTCTGCATTCCTTCTCCCCTTCCAGCTAATCCCATTCTTTCATCTGTTTCAAAGGAAACCTCCACACACCTTATTCAGTATTCTGCTCACAAAATGGACCAGGAATAGTCTATCTATCATCAAATGCAGCAGTTCATAAAGAATAGTGAGCAGCACTGCGAGTCTAAGCTTATACCGTGGTAAAGACAGTTGCTTTAATGTCACAAATATACCTTCCCAATTTCTATTTTTTAAATTATAGTTTTACTAGGGCTTAAAAAATTACTGCTCCTCAAATCCTAACACTCGTCTTGATGAGTAAATATACAGAATTGGCATAAGAAAGTTTCAATTGAAGAAGAAAATAAAGGATGTGAAAATGAGCATAAAAATATACTTCCACCTTTCAAAAATATGGGTAATAGAAATGTAGATTTCTAGAATATGTAATAGAGCTTCAATTAGTCTTACAGGAAATTTTGCATACTTGATAAATCACTTTGCATGTCCAGGCTCTGTGCCTGGACCCCAGAGAGTATGCCTGATGGCAAACAGGGGACGCACTGAGGAGACCAAAGGCCCCCTCAAAAGCTCAGCCACATGCCTAGTGGGACAGGACCGCTGTGGCCTATGCCTGCAGCATAGCGCCACCCTCTAGTCTATCTGTCTTTGACAAAGGGACCTCACACGCAGTGGCTGTTTTCCTGCAAATTCCCACAGACTCACAGAACCCCCCCCCCCGTCTCTGCTACACATGGTCAAGTAACTGCAATCCAGATAGTAAAGAGAACCCACAGCTGTGGGGACCCTCTAGAGCTGGGCACGGACACCCGGCAGACGCGAGCCCCACACAAAGCAAGCCCTCGCCCCATCCCCTACTTGCCTTGCACACTAGGGCGAGTCTCACGGGTACTTGTGACTGGGCCAGGTTTTACATTCTCTTAGTAAAATGTGGTAGGAAGAAAATGCTGTTAATCATCGTTACTTAAGACTGTGGTGTTCCAACATATGTTAAAGAAGGAGGAATTATAAGTTTCAGCTCATATAAATTTGTGCTTCATCATCCATTGTAGGTTTTAGTACAAAATAAGATGTGGACTAGGATAAACCTTTACTTCATTTTGCCTAATTGAAACTATTGTTTTAAAAATTAAATTTAAAAACAACCCTTCATGGAACTTCAGTAAAAGAGATATAAAGAGAGCAAATAAAACTCGTAAATTAGATATCTACAAAACAGGACTGATAGAGGAACCAAAAGTTAAATGCAGAATGAATTAAAAGTGGAACACATTAGTGTAGTCTTGATTTGAACAAGTCTTCTGCATTTAAAAATCACTTCCTAATAAATGCATTGCAGATGACTCAAAGAGTTTTCATGAGAAAACAGACCTGGGCACAGTTCTTGTAATCTGAGGGAAACTTAGTCAAAACCACTGAGTGACAACATACACACACTGAACAAAAGCTAGGAAAAGTGAGTCTCACAAAAAAAGTAGTATCCTGTGTCCTCCAGGCACAGCAGGGAGAACTCGCACTACACACAGCCTTGAATTCCTCCGGGCTTTGAATAAGTTGAGGAGCAAGATAGCTTTGAAATAAAAAAGTAAGGTTTTTTTCTCAACATTTAATCCTTTTGGACCTATTTGTCTTTTGATAAATGAATATAAATTTATATACCAACTCAATGGGGTTTCTGTGAAACTTATCTTTTCCATTAGTTAAAATTTAAAATGGATATTCAATTATTTTAAATTACTGAACTTTTTCACCAATAGTTTATTCTACTGCTTTTATTCTTGACTTCAACAAATATTTAAAGCATCTACTTCTATCTCACCATTCAAAAAATAAAAGTGGGAACTCAACAGCATGCAGGAGTTGCATGTCAGCCAGTGCTGGCAGGAAGTACGAGGGGACACAGCACAGCTGTGCAAGCTCTGCCGTGCAGGACGCAGTGCTCAGGCTTCTACAGAACCTCCCTTTACAGAGCCCAGCGCGAGGGCCTGGACCACTGAGCCAGCTGAGGGCTCACAGTAGTAGACACAAACTGTGTATGAAATGCTAAAACAACAAAAATAAACAAGAAGATGAAAAAATGAAAAGCACATCTGGAAAATAACCAAATCGGACTTTTATGGAAAACTAACTGTTGAAAATATTTGTAAAAAATCAACAAATTAAAAAGTTTCCTGATGACTCAACCAACTAGGAAACATAGCTGAAGTTTCCCATGATAACTACTGAGAACAAGGAGACAATCAAAATAAGAGAATGGGAGACTTGTGTATAATGAGATGGAATCTAAACAGGTTCCAATCAGGTCTCAGCAAGAGGAAAACACCTAAGTTAATTTGTGAATTTCTCAGAATTACAGCAGGAATCTGGATTCTAGAAGCACTGTGCCCTACAGAAGAAATATGCAAACAACGTGCTGAGTAAACTGCCTAGTACGGTACTTAAAGACATACCCTCATGGCGATGACAGAACAGACTTCCGAGTCCTAACTGAGCAGGAAGCAGGCTTGCTCAGTGAGTACAGACCCACGCAGGACACCTGCCTTACCCCAGCCTCAAATGCCACATCAGCAAACACGAGCTGAGGGTGGAAGACAATCAAAGATCACACAACACACGATACTCTGTGGCAGAAATAAAACGGTTAACCTGCAATAGTTTATTCAAGCAAACAATGTTACAAGATGCGAGAAATACAAAGGCACCTGTCTCGCTCAGTAATCACGAGGAGCTGGGTCTAGGATGTTGTGCAGACATAAAACTCAGATGTCTGCTTCCTCAGATAAAATGGTATAATATTTGGAAAAAAATCTATTCACGTTTTCTCATATACATTATCTTCTCTAGATTACTTATAATACCCAGTACAATTATCAATGCTTGGTAAAAGGTACTGCTTTGTTTGGGAATAGTGACAAGACATGTCTGTATATAATTGCATTGTATATAATTGCATTGTATACTGTATATAATTGATCATTTAAACATTTATTTCATGTATTTATTAGAATGTTTGTGCTGCAAAATAGTTACATTTGTTTTGGGGAATTAATTCATATATACTGTGTCTTGGTTATTTTTTAATCCTTGCCTTGCCTGACCTATGCTATTCCCCTTTCCCAGATCCCCTTCTCCATCTCCAACACATGAATCTGTTTCCTACCATCTTTACTTTCCTTTTAATTTATTTGTATTCTGGGTTTCTCACATATGAGAAACCATATGATACTTAACTTCCACTGTCTGACTTCATTACACACCATCATCTCAAGATCCATTCATTTTCCTATAACAGACTCAAGTTTATCCTTTCTGCCTTAGTAATACTTTATATTTACATATATATATGAATTAATTTTTTAATCGTTTTATCTGTTGATGGGCACCGAAACTGTCTCTATAATTTAACTATTCTGAATTGCTCTGCTATAAACAGAGCCAGGTATGTTATCACAATAATACAATGTCTAACTCTCTGAGGATGATCAGAAAAGGTATAGCATGAGCAGTTCTTCAAACATACTTATCGGCCATTTGTACTGCTTCTTTTGAAAGTGTATGTTTATTTCAACTGCCCATTTTTAATTGGGTCCTCTAGGGGGGTAGTCTAATTTTTTAAACTCTTTATACATTCTAGATATTAGTCTTCTATCAGGGGAGTAGCTGGAAAACTTGTTTCCCCCCTTCTGTAGGTATCCTCTTCCCTCTGTTGGTCGTTTTCTTTGCTCTGAAGATAATTTTAATTTGATATAATCTAATTTACTCATTCATGGAATTATTTCTCGTGCACATGGGATTTGTTCAAAATGTCCTTACTTACTTATACCTTTGTCTTCAAGTATGCTATTTTAGCCTCTAGCAGATTCAGTATTTCTGTTTTTACATGTAGATCTTTGATTGATTTGGTTAGACTTTTGTGTAAGGTGAGGGATATGGGTCTAGATTCACTCTACTGCACCTGGACATCAACTTCCCTGGCACTGTTTCTTAGAGATTATCTCTCCTCAGCATTTGTTTTTAGCTTGTCAGAGCTGAAGTGTGTGGGGCTGTCCCTACTTCATCTATTCTATTCCACTGGTGTAACATCTATTTTTTTTTTTTTTTGAGACAGGGTCTCACTTTGTACTTGAGGCTGGCCCTGAGCTCACTATGGTGCCCAGGCAAGCCTGGAACTCAGCAATCCTCCTGCCTCTGCCTCCCGAGTGCTGGGATGACAGGCGTGAGCCACCACGCCCAGCACTGTGGTATGTGGTATTGATTGCTGGTGGGGATGAGTCACCACGCCCAGCATTGTATGTGGTTACCAGGGATCAAACTCAGGACCTTGCACTTGTGAGGCAGGTGCTGGAACCACTGAGCTAAATCTCCAGCCCTGTAACATCTATTTTTGTTCCAACATTGCAGTTTTTAACTACTGTACCTTTGTAATGCAACTTGAAATCTGATATTAAAATGCTTATTTTTTCTTTTTGTTGGGGATTGTATAGCCATATTACAAAAACTATACAATTATAATTATACATAAATTATACACAGATTTAATGCAATTCCTGTCAAAATACCAACAGCTTTCTTCACAGTACTAACATTCATAAAATTCACATAAAACCAACTTCTTTTCCAGTTCAATACACTGTTGGTGGGATCTGCAAATGTGACATTCAAAGACATGGGTGAAGGCTGGCTGTGTTTCAGATACACAGAAGCTAGAAGTGCTAACCTCAAAAGTCTTCACAGAAGAAATTTCTAATATATATATATATATGTACACACACATACACACACCAGGAAGAAGAGAAATAGTCACAAAAGTATGGCCTGAAATATAAGGAGGAAAGAAAACAAGCACCTGCAATGGTCAAGTTTTATGTAAATCCAAGCAAACACTGAATAAAACAACACAGCATAATTTGTGCCATGATAAAAGAACAGAACGAACGCAGATTGCAGCAGCACGCAGTGGGAAAGAGGGGTGGATGAGGGCAGGAGGGACACTAGAGAGTCCTTTACTCTTATGCATGAAAAGATAGAAAGATACTCATTAACTTTAGATTTTCTGAAGAACAAAACTGAAGGGAATTTCACCAAGGATACAGAAAAACCAGCTTACACCAGTTAAAAAGCAAAAACAACCTAATACTAGAAAACAGTGTCTTCCTCCTTGGGTCCACAGGGAAATAAAGCTCCAAGTGTGAGGTATGAGAGTTGGCCATGGTGCTCAGTGGTGGAGAACTGCCCAGGACTCATGAGGCTCTGGCTCAAACCCAGCTCCCCCAAAGATAAAGAAAGGAAGAAAAAAAATACAAAATTTAAAAACGATAAAAAAACTTGCTGTATGATATATGACATGCTATATCTTTAGGAAAACATATTAAAAACAAATGTGGAGTGAATGATTTTCTACAGTGAAAAAGTAGGAAAAGAGAAATCCTATTATCAACTATAATTTTAAAAAGTGCATTGCAAATACTAGGACAAATACTAAGAAAAGTTTAAAAGAATGAAAGCTTAATTGATATGTTAATGAAGTGTGCCATTATGTAATTCACAGAGAAGACAGAAAAGAATAAAAGATCAGCTCCTGAAGAGACACAAATCCCCAAAAAATCACAAGATGAAAATGATCATCTGATTAGGCCTATGTCAACTAAATAAATTGAATCAACAGTCAATATCCTTTCAGAACAGAAAGTAACAGTATCAGATGAATTCCCTGGTAAATATCAAACATTAAAGGAAGAAATACTAATTCTCCATAATCTCTTGTAGAAAATAGAAGCAGAGGGAATACTTACTAACTCATTCTGTGAGGCCAGCATTACCCTAATAAAAAAACAAATAAAGACATTACAAGAAAGGAAAACTACATATCATTATCTCTCATGAAAATACACGCACAAATCCTCAACAAAGTATTAGCAAATTATTCTGTGAACCCATCATTACCCTCATTAAAAATAAACAAATACGAACATTAAAAGGAAGGAAAAATACAGATTATCTCTAATGATAATACACACATAAATCCTCAAAAAGATCAGCAAATTGAATGAAACAATGTATAAAAAGAATTATATACATTGACCACAAAATACATAACCTAGAATGCAAGAGTGGTTCAATATTTGAAAATCAACTGTTGCAATCCACTACACCAGAAGCTAAAGAATAAAAATCATGTGATAACATTAGTAAGTGCAGAAAAAGCACAAATCAAAATTTATTTCTCATTTATGACACACACTCTGCAATCCAGGAATGGAGAATTCTCTCAACTTTATAAAGAACATGTACAAAAGTCCCCAGTGTCAATATCACAATCTTCAGAAACAAGATTCTTTCCCTATAAGATTTGGTGCAAGGTAAAAATGGGATCTTTACCAAATCCTATTCAACATTTTCCAGGAAGTCCCATGTCATGCAGTAAGACAGGAAAACAAAAAGCAATACAGAGAAGGAAGAAATAAAACTGCCTTTGTTAGCAAATGACATCACTGCCAATACAGAAATTCCAAGTAAGCAGCCAAACAAAATAGGAATACACTAAAACAGTTTGTAGGATATAAGATTACTGTACAAAGAGTGATTACTTCTCAATAAGAATCTGGAATTTAAAATTTAAAAAATTGTTGATATTGGTACCAAATCAATGAAATACTTATTTGTAAGTCTAATGAAATATTTAAAAGACCTTCAGGAAGAAAGGTGCAAAACTATTAAAGTGGCAAAGATTTAAATAAATGTATTTCATGTTCATGGATCATAAGGCTCAATATGGTCAGGCATTACTTCTTCCCAATTTGATCTATAAATTCAACACAATTCCAATTAATTCCACCAAGTGATTCTATAGCTACAGGGAAATAGCTTGTAAAGTTCACAAGAAAAGCTTATAGTGAAAGACCCAGAGCAGGCAACACAATAATGAAAAACAAAGTTGGAGGATTGACACTCCTCAACCTCAAATCTTACTATAAAGCTTCAGTAATCAAGACAGTGTGGTTTTGGCAAAAGAAACGACAACTAGGTAAATGGGACAAAATGAAGCAGCTGGAAATAGATGTACACAGATATACTGAACTGATTATTTGAAAAGAAGCAAAGACCAGTCAATAGAGCAAAGGTCTTTTTCCCAAAGTGCTGAATGGCTAAAGTATGGAGGAAAACATACACATATATGCAAAATCTTTATGGTTCTCACAACAATTGATTCCAAAAACACAAAATTTTAAACTTTTTGAATATATGACAAAAAAGTAGGCAATGTTGGGTTTAAAGATGTATTTTTAGATGGAACAACAAAAGTGTGGTCATGAAAGAAAGGTAAGATGCTACCTTATTAACAGTAAAAACCTCTGCTATGTGAAAGACACTGTCATGAGAATGAAAAGGCCACAGAGTGAAAGATCATCCTTATCTGATGAAGTGCTTGCATCCAAAATATATGAATTCTTAAAATTCAACATGAAGAAGTCAAATGACCCAGCTAAAACACATGTAAAAGATCAGAACAAACACTCACTAAAGACTTGCAGGTGGCAACGCCATCAGTCACCAGAGCAGGGCAAGCTCCAAGGGGTCAGCGCACACCCACCAGAACGGAGCATCTAAAGCACCGACAGGTACTCGCACTCACTGCTGGGAAATAAAAATTCTACCTCTGTGGAAGACATTTCAGCAATTTCTCATAAAACTCTTCCCAGATGATCCAGGAAGTGAACCACTTAGTATTTCCCTAAAAGAGCTGATCAGTTATGTTCACACAGTCTACAGGTGAAAGCCAGTGATACTTTTATTTGTATGTGGCAAAATGCAGAACAACCATGACAACACCCCTCAACGGGTCAACTGACATAACGAGAGCGTAGAATATGACTTGGCTATCAAAAGAAGTGAGCCTGTGAGCCAAGACAGGAGGGATCTTTAAGTGCACATGACCAAGTGAAAAAAGCCAGTCTGAAAAGGCCGGTACTGCACACTTGCAACTATATGACACTCTCAAGAAAGCAAAATTCTACAAAGAGTGAAAATACTAGTGGGTCCAGTTGTTCAGGGGGACAAATAAAGGATCAGTAAGTGTAGCACAGGGAATTCTTAGGGCAGCAAAATTATACATGATGCTGTAGCTATAGATGCAAGTCCCATGGAATATATAACACAACACAGGGAACCCTATGCTAACTATAGACTTGGGGTGATAATAAGTAGAAATGCCACACTTAAGTAGTGGGCAAATTATGTTTAAGAAGAAGGAGGGCTTAAGAGAACTTTGTATCTCCACTTAATTTTTCTGTAAACACAGAACTGCTCTTGACAATACAATTTATTATTTTCTTTAAAAGTCAAGGAAAGCAGGGCTGGAGGGTTAGCTCAGTGGTTCCAGCGCCTGCCTCGCAAGCGCAAGGTCCTGAGTTCGATCCCCAGTAACCATACAATGCTTGGCGTGGTGACTCACGCCCACCAGCAATCAATACCACATATCACAGTACCGGGTGTGGTGGCTCAAGCCTATAATCCCAGCACTCGGGAGGCAGAGGCAGGAGGATTGCTGAGTTCGAGGCTTGCCTGGGCTACATAGTGAGCTCAGGGCCAGCCTGAACTACAAAGTGAGACCCTGTCTCAAAAAAAAAAAAAAAAAAAAAAAAAAGTCAAGGAAAGCATAAAGCAAAGTGGAGGGAAGTGATTACCAATCTGGAGGAAGACAAGGTAAGAAAGAGAAAACAGCCAGATGCAACTCCATCTATGATGGTCTGATTCTTACAATGAGCATGGGCTCAAGGACATTCATGTGATTAGTATGTCTTATAACTTGCGTATCTAACAGATACACTCTTCAACTACTGACTCAAGTACAAAACAAATTCTATATTGAATATACATACATATCTTCTCAATTAAACAGAGCAAATGTTTTATCTATAATAAATTGTGCATAAACACTTAACTGCTTGTGAATATTTACTACAGGTAGGTATATGTGAAGAGCTGCAAGTCTTTCAATTTTTTCAAAACTCATTTTCTGAGGCCCCTCCCTACACTGGAGCTCCTAAAGTAAGGGAAACAGCTAGATCACCAGTACCAAGCTTGCTTCCAATCGCAACACACTGCACCGTTCTGGAAACCCCTAAGGCCACTTGGTAAGGCAAACCCTGCTGAGGATCCTCTTCCTCTCCACTTGAGAACCCCAAGAGGGCACTGACCATCCCCCAGAAGAGCAGGGACCGTCCTCCTATCATACAGTGACATCCCCCAGGAATGCAGTGACCTAAGAGTAAAGTGACCATCCCCAAGAGTGCAGTGATCCCCCAAGAGTGCAATGACCATCCCCCAGGAGTACAGAGAGCATCCCCACAAGAGTGCAGTAACCATCCTCCCAGGAGTACAGTGACCATCCCCTCAGAAGTACAGTGATCACCCCCTAAAGTGCAGTGACCATCCCTTAGCTCCCTTAGCTTCAAAGTGGGGAGAGTATTGTTCTTTCAAGGTGACTCTGTAAGTGCAATAAAATCATACACACACACACACACACACACACACACACACACACCCCACTAAACTAGGGACAGAGCTGATGAGCAGTGATAAGCACAGCTGGACAGGAAACCTTGTCCCAGCTCCTCAAGGACCACAGGGCCTCAGGAAATGTGAGGGGTGCATCGTGCTTACCACACTGACCTCATGATTCAAAGCATCCACAATTTACTTTGATTTATTTGAAATAAACTGTACTGAGGTCTTAGCAAACTTATGAAGATGCGTATTCAAGCTACATAAAAAATACACCAATAAGTACATCACTCTTGGTTTAAAAACAAACAAAAGAACTATGTCAACTACCAATCCATAACCCTAACCCCAAAGTATTTAAATATTCCCCCTTTTGTGCTCACATTGGCATATAAACAAAAATGTGAAATTCCAATCACAAAGAGCAACTGCTGCCCTCTGGTATTCTGGCATGCTTAGCATTTCAGGGAGGACATATACTTTGGGGCACTGCCAACCACTGCTGGTTCAAAATTTCTATGTGGCCTTATTCAGCTCATCCAGAATTACCAAAAAATAAAAAAAAATACAGTTAATTCTCAGAAAAAATATTATCCTGAATTACCACAGGAAAAGCAGATGGCAATACGTTTTAGAACAAATATGCATTATACTTTAAATATTTTACAATAGTAAGGCTGGTTGCTCTCTTCCTTAATAAGAATATTCTTTAAAGTTCTATGTTAGGTAGTTCTGTGTTAGGAAGTGCTCAAAAACTTTTTGAATAATTTTAGGAATTTTCTTCTCAGATGGCTGAAAAGCAATTTCTCAGACATGTTAATAAATATTACAACAGTATCTAGTCAACACAATTAAGAGTTATTTATTCTATTATCCTACATTTTTAAGCAGGAAAAATTCTAAAT
Source organism: Thryonomys swinderianus (assembly GCA_004025085.1). Lineage (NCBI taxonomy): Eukaryota > Metazoa > Chordata > Mammalia > Rodentia > Thryonomyidae > Thryonomys > Thryonomys swinderianus. The sequence goes on along the minus strand of PVIC010000129.1, from coordinate 95,177 downwards.
TTTTCCTACAAGGTAAGCTTGAATAAAAGCTTTAAGCAGCACTTAAGATTTGATGTCTTCTTAGTGCAAATAATAAACTCAAAAAATACTTTTACAAAAATTACATGCCCTTATTAATGTCCTTTTTTGAAGATATTTAAAATCGACAGAAATAGAGATTTTTCTGCAATGATACAATTTTTCATTCTATCAACATTATGCTTCTACTTTCATAAATTGTATAATTTTTACATAATACCACAATAAAAGGACTAGTTATATAGAAAGGGAAATTGACAAGGATTTACCAGAGTGTATTTATGATTAACTGGTTCATGTCTTCTCCCTTTTTTCCCATACCAGAGGCGAGACATTTCCTTCCCAGAGCAAGTTTAGTTACATCAGATCACGTAGGAACAGTTTGCAGAAGCATTCTTCTGTCAAAGCAGAATCTCCAGCACCCGAGCCCCACCAGTGACAAAACAGTCTGCCGGGACAAAGATGTGATTGACAAGAGCAGGAGCTAATCACTTGGCAGTAGCCAAGCACAGAAAGTGCTGAATGGAGGCGCAGGCTGGGTAGAGGGTTCCCAGGCTGAGGTTTGGTTGCACTGTATGCAACGAGCAGAGAGCTCCTAAGTTTAAAGACACAGCACTGATTTCCAAATCCTTACACTGACAGACTAGCAGTACCTCAGACACCAAAAAGTAGCAAGCACTTCTTGATTCCCTCTTAAATTACACATTATTTCAATTAACATTTTATTGTTTGCTCAGTCATAAAATTCTGATTTTTATTTGCAACTAAGAATTCTATAAAATTTCATCTTTTATGCAGACATTAATACAATGTCCATTCTGAGCAGTATTTTCTAGCATCTAAGTATTGAAAGGTACTTCCTTCATACCCTATACTCCATTAGACAGTGGCTTGTTGGATACAGCCAAAGAAGTAAACTTTTAAATGATTAATCAAGGGCCAAAGATTTAGCTCAGTGGTTCCAGCGCCTGCCTAGCAAGCACAAAATCCCTGGTTTGATCCCTGGTAACCACATACAACAATACCGGGCATGGTGACTCATGCCCACCAGCAATCAGTACCACATACCACAGTGCCAGGCTTAGTGGCTCACACCTGTCATCCCAGCACTCAGGAGGCAGAGGCAGGAGGATTGTTAAGTTTGAGGCTTGCTTGGGCTACATAGTGAGCTCAGGGCCAGCCTGAACTACAAAGCAAGACTCAAAAACAAAACAAAACAGATGACTAAGCAATATGAATTTGAGAAACATGAAAGCTAAGATTCTTTGGGGCTCACTGTAGTAGTCCATGCGATGCTGTCGGGGAGTATCTGAACATTTCTCCCACTTGCAAGACACCTTACAGTCCTTGTGTGGACACAGCACCAGCCCTTCACACCCACACTGAGCCGCACAGCACCTTGGGGAGCAGGCCCCCGAGCCCCCAAGCACCACTCCTCACGGGCCCCAGAAGCCCCCTGTGGCCCCCCACATGGTGCCATGTCCCATTCTCCTCTCCTCCCACACTTGCCACACAATAACCACCAAGATTACAGAATGGGGGCTGGTAAGGCCTGAGGTAACTTCTAGCCAGATTCCAAGACGAAAGACACATGTTCAAACTAAAGCGACACTAACGCTGGAGACGCTGAAACAGAGCAGAGCACCGACAGGAGCACGGCCTGTGTTGCGCGCTGCTGCCCCCAGCCATTCCTGGGAAACGCGGCCTCCGAATCGAAACAACCTGGCAGTTTACAGAGGAAGATGCTGACCAAACAACAGAGGCCCTGACAAGTGCACCTCAGTCGCTGACAGACACTGAGGTCTGGGACGGCCGCCAGGCAGAGCCCGTCTGCAGACGGCGAGCACCGGCGCACCGGCAGCTCCCGTCCGCACGTGAGTGACCCGACCAGCGACAGGAACAGCGGTCTCAGAGCCGGACTGCACGGGTCTCTATCCATAGTCACCGCTCGGGCAAGGGTGAGAAGTACATAGGACAAAGGAGTTTCTTTCTTCTATTTTTGGCTTTTATTTATTTTTAAAATAAATTTTACTTTATCCCATTCCCCTATTACATCCTCCTTTCTTTTTAGTACCTATCATTTCCAAAATCAAAACCACTAATACATTATACAACCTACTCACACAAAATCTTAGGAACAATTTTCTAATCAAAAAGCACAAGCTTTGGAGGCAAACTTCTAAATACAGCACTTACAGACCATTCAATGACACATTTCTAAGTTGTTTATAACTATCACTTCTAGGAACAGTGGTATCTTAAGGAGTCAAGTATAGAAAATATGGAGCTAAAATTACTTTCAGAGATAAAAGTTTTGGAAGATTTTTTTCCTCTAGATCTTATTCCAAAAGGAATAAGAAGTGAACCCAAAGGTGATAGAACGAGAAATGACCATGGCTTGCAAAGCCCGCCTCAGGGCTAGTGTTTCAGGCCACAGGCCGCACAGGTGCATGTGCCAGTGGAAGCCGAGGCACTCAGGGCTTGGCACGGGGCTGGGTCTGCACGTGGCTGCAGGCGAGATGCTGTGACCTGAAGGTGGGCAGGCTGGCACACCCAGATGAGGCACCTTCCTTCCTTCATAAAAAGTTTAACATTGGGCTGGAGGGTTGGCTCAGTGGTTCCGGCACCTGCCTCGCAAGCGCAAGGTCCTAAGTTCGATCCCTGGTAACCACATAGAATGCTGGGCATGGAGACACGCCCACCAACAATCAACGCCGCATACCACAATGCCGGACGTGGTGGCTCACGCCTGTCATCCCAGCACCCGGGAGGCAGAGACGGGAGGATTGCTGAGTTCGCGGCGGCTTGCCTGGGAACCATAGTGAGCTCAGGGCCAGCCTGAACTACAAAGCGAGACCCTGTCTCAAAAAGCAAAAAAAAAGTTTAACATTTTACTTTTTACCTAAATGTTATTGCAACGTATTTTCAGTATTCTGTAATCCCCTCCCTGTGGGGAGTTGGTCTGTGTATGTCACACATCTCAGTCCTTCTCCATTGCCTCCCTTTCCCTCCATCTCTGCCTGCTCCCTGCTTCAAAGTTCTACTTTCCTACTTTATATTTTTATCTCCTATTTTGTTCTCTATTTGTATTTCAGGTTTCTTGTATGAGAAATCCTGTGGTATTTAAGCATGCATCTGATTTTCTTCACTAATATACCATGGTGCCAGCATGCACCTATTTCCCGCAGATGATCCCGATCAGCCTTCTGTAGGGCAGAGCCGCTCCACTGTGCAGACACCAGGTGTCCTTTCTCTGTGCACCTGCTGACGGACATGTGCGCCTCTCCCGAGATTTCGCTATTACGAATAGTGGTGCTAGGAACAACGTAGGTTCACATGACCCTTAAAACAGACTCCCGTGGACTCTGTTCTGGGACAGCTGTGGCAACCTGGGAACCTGACGAGTATACTGAACTGTAATGGTATTTGACACTGCCTCACAGCCAGCTGTATTTCCTTTTTCCCCTCTGTGTACCACCTCTGAGTACATAACAAGCCCTTTGTTTGTAAGAAAGCTATGCCTAAATTAACTGCATCCACATGGTTACTATTGACACAAAAACATGATTTTTTTTTTTGAATCAAGGAACAAACTAGGTGTAGCAGCACACGCCTGTAATCCCAGCACTGTGGGAAGCCAAGTCAAGATGATCCCCAGTCCAAACCTTGCCTGGACAACTCAGTGACTTTGTCTCAAAGAAAGAGAAAAAGAAAAAAAAAAGCAGATTGGGATGCAGATCTGTGTAAAGGTCCTGAGTTCAATCCTCAGCAGCACAAACGTGTTTTAAAAATCAAGGCATATACTGTGGCTTGTGCCTCGATGCCCCAAAGCCTCAATCAGTCTTTTTCAAAGGTAGCTAGATCTAGAATGTGTGACGCTGGGATGGAGGCCTCATGGTTACTAAACCACTACACGTAAGTGCCTGGCTTGGCACCACCCTCCTGCCGGTCATCTGAGTAAGACAGAAAGAGCAGAAAGACACTGTCAAGGCCCTTCTTGCTTTTGCTACTTCCACTCCCAGGAGCTGTGGCCCTTCTGCCACCAGGCCTGGGAGCTGGTCAGTTATCGACTGAAACCTCTACAAACTGGGAACCAAATAAACCCTTTCCCCTTCCACTTTGGATACAGGATATTTTGTCTTAGCAACAAGAGACCACTGGTCTGCTGGCTTCCAGCCATCTCTCCCCGACTCTGTAAGACCCACCCATGCTGTGCCCTGCAACAGCAGGACCATACGTTTTACTGCTACGCTACTTGGGATTTTATGAGCATTCCCAAACATATCCCTTTATTCAGATTCTTCCCCGTTTGGGGTTGTTATAAACAAAGCTGGTAAGAAAATTAATGTTAGGTTTAAGTATTAAGACGGCTCAAAGTAAGGGCGAAGGGTGTAGCTGAGTGGTGCTGCACCTGTCTGACAAGCACAAGGTCTTGAGTTCAAGTCCTGGTGAGAGAGAGTGACTTCCCCCACCACATTGGAACTGCAGTAGAAAAGGGTACTTCATGTTACTACATAAAGTGAACAGGCTCACACTATAAGCAAAAGACATATCACGGACACCTCAATCCTTATATGTGCTAAGTACATGTACAACAAATCTGTATCACAGAACGTCACAGATATTGACAAAACAAGAAACAAAATCTGATTCCGCTCATTGTTACATTTTAGCATCTGCTCTGTATTCTCTAAGAAATCAAATAAATTAATTCCAGCAAAACAAAAATATATATTGTCACTTTATCAACTCTAAAATGAAAAGTAGAATGACAGAATGCGGTAGTTTTGGTACTTCATAAAATTAGCACCAGCTTATCCCCTAACGTTATTATTGCTATGCAGGTCCCAAGACCTGGGCCCAGAAGTGAGCAAGGACAGGCCCCTGGCCTGCATGGGGTTAGTGGCTGCTGAGCCTGCTCCACAAGGAGACAGGGCAAAGTAAAGCAAACCTGAAGGAATATTTAATGAAAGCATAACAGCAATATTACTTCTTTCTTTCACAGAATTACTCTTTTCTAACACAAATATGCTAAAATATGCACAAGTCATTTTACTGCTGATAGGTTTCTAGTATTACAAAGCCAAAGCAAAGTAACTATCAGTGTGAAAGTTACTACTCAGATTCACTAGCTGAACATACATGTACATGGAGAATGGACCTGAGCCCTTCAAAAGTACTCTTCAGTACAGAGATCACTACAGTATTTATTACCATGAATTTACACCTTCATACAAACAGGCTGGTGACACCTTCCTATTTCTCTCCTTACCTCCCATTCTCTGGCTGCTGCTTGGCTAGTGGGATCCTCGTCTGCCTCATCTTCCTCCAACTGTTTTACTACTATGAACCCAGGCTCCCTGGTGTATTCGCCAGTGTCTTCTGCGTAGATTTCTGGGCTCCACTGGATGAAGAAGGCATACAAGTGGTCCGTCCTGTTAGAACAAGAACCTCTCAGAACCACTATTCCTTATGAGTGACAATTACAAAACTGTTTTTGCAAAATACCTTGATAAAGCCTGAAGACTTAAATATGTACAAAACATACAGCTTCATATAAAAACATAGACCTATTAAATGGAAGATCTTATTTAGCTATGAGCTCAGGTCGTTCTGAAAATAACTGTGTTAGGATTTTCCTTGGCATGCTTTTGATTGGTCAGATGATACATATAGAAATGTTTTTCCTTCTTAAAGATACTAATGATGGGAAAGAAAGTTGAATCCGCAAATTTAATCTCAGCCACACAATGACCTAATGATTAAAACATAAGCAAATAATTGCTCGCTGCCTATTTTGAAACCTGATCATACTGAAGTTCTCTAAGTTAAGAGAAGCTTAATTTCCTTAATGTTAAATGACAACCAGGTATACATACTGAACTACTGGTTCAGGGATAGGTGACCTAATCTTCTACATTTCTGTTTCCCTTCCTAATGTTTTGTTAACTATAGTAAAACCCAAGGATCCATTCCCTACTGTACATTCTTAAAGGCCAACCACACATTTTAAGTATCAGCCTGAATAATTCAAAATTGATTAAAAAATTCTCAGTTAACACATAACAATCAATAAAAATTATTCTGAAAATTATATATTCTATCTAATAATTTTAAAAAATCATTATTTACGTGATAGCTGACATATTCAAAGGCACTGAGTTTTTATCTTTCAGATAATTTATCACTATCAAGAGAATTCTCATAAGTTACATGATTACAACAAAGTTGAGAATCCTAGTAACATTGATTTTTAATGAATGCCAGCAAGATTCAAGGACAATATTACAACAAAAATCTATGTAAAAGTCAAAATACAACCAAAAGCAGTAATAAAAACTAAATATAGTCAGAATTTTCTATTTTAGTCATTTAAAGATGACTGGCAATTTTGATTATTTGGTTCAATCATTTTTAAGTATTAATTATATAAATCATTCTATATATTTTACTATTACCGCATTTTGTAGAAGGTATACACACTGTTCTATTAGGGGTAGGAAAAGAGAGAAACCTTATCATTTTATACCCAAAAGTAACAGTATTCAAAGCAACAGACAAAAGCTTTCCGAGGCATACACGTACACTTCAGACGTAAGAGATCTAATTTGTACATCCTCAGTAGCTCTGTTACTCTCTGCATTAGCTAATCTCTTGGGTCAAGACATCATGCAGACCCTTTGGTTTCTGCTCTCACTAAAGTGCTTTCCCTGAATGTACAAGAGCAATATGCTCATCCATTCAGATTTTTACAATGGTGGGCGCCTTAGAATATAAACATATTCTAGCTACCCAGGAGTAGTGTTGAAGCAGGGAATAATCACAAGACTGTGTGATAAGTTCTTCCCCATAACTTAAATTTTTAGTGGAGTTGTTTACTATGACCAGTACAATTAATTTGGTAAAAGAAAAGGAATTTTTAGGAACATACACATAAACACATTTCACATTTCACATTTCACAAGTGGCCTTACAATAGAAGTCTTTTTGTGTAACTGATTCACTAACAAAGCTTCTCAGTACTTGCAAAAAAGAGGACAAAGGAAGGGACAGATGAGGTACTGAATCCTATCCCACTCATTCTTCAAGAGACGTTTGCCAGCCAATGACTGCATTTTCTGTCAGCCTGCACGGGACCAAGGCGGCTAACTCGGAGATTCCAAGGGAAAGCTCAGAGCCCTGACTGTTCTGACAGCAGCCACAGGAAATGTAACACACAGGCAGTTTCAGTGGACACACAAAGATCATGAAAATGCTTAAGTATAGGTAGTCTGTTTTCAAGGAGTGATTGTAAGGGATAAAAATACCTTATAATTACATGCTGTGAGTAGGCATAAAGGAAAACACAAGTTCAAAGCTAAAAAGCAATGATGCCATTTCCAACTGCTGAAGAGTACTTCCAAGTTGTCTTTAAGTAGATAATGACAGAGAGCAAATTGTTATGCTGTTTAGATTCTAGTGGGAATGCAATATTTAGAAGATCAACAGTTTTAACTGAAGATGTCAATATTTATAATACAACAGGAATCTTTTAAAACAGACAAAAGATTTTACTGTGCAGAATACACAAAAAGAGCTTGAGGACCACAATCTTTTTAGCTAATCTGGGGGCATGTATGTGGTAGGCAACTAACATATTTGAAGGAATCTAAATAAAGAGATTATACATCATTCCCTGCCTTCAGAAAAGTGCCATGCCAGTCAACATTCAGAGTCTTAAGTACTCCTTTTCATTACTAAAAGCTGGTACATGTTCACACTTTTTTTCAAGATAGTTCAAAGATGCAACTGCAAAAAGAATAAATAAAAGAAAATCAAATACAAACTAAATGATTTAAAATAGATTTAAATGTTAACTTTTGATTTGAAACTATGTACCTCAAAGTACTGTACTTTGCCACTGGTATTGTGAATATATACAAAATAATTCTAACTTGGGGAGCCTTGAAATGTCTTTGTTTAGCAAGGGGTTTAGCTCAGTGGTTCTAGTCCCTGCCTTGCAAGTACAAGGTCCCGAGTTCAAGCCCCGGAACCCTCCACACACGTTTTTGCTTATGTTTACCTTTCCTGAGGCACAGCAAACCAGTACTCGTGCTTCTTATCTCTCTGTGCATACTGCTGCATGGTAGCACTTGCTTGTGACACGAATGTCTTCCTCATTGGTTTTCCAACCCTGAGACATAAGAACTTATACAATCGATGCCTCTGCTTTTCCTTTAGAAGTGCAGAACCTAGAGGTAAGATACCAACAATGTTCATTCAATTCTTCCACATCATGGTGAAATTTGCTAGGGATTCTACCTTCTTTTTAACAAATGAGTTTATTGGTACATTTTGGGGATATATTATAATTACATTCCTCACTGGCAATCTATTCCTATTATATCTTGATTCTTACTTTTTTCTGACTGTCCTGCCCTCCCTGGAACCCCCACACCCCCACATATATATCTGGTTTCTGTTTTTTCCTTTTAAAACATCAATTTTTTTCTTTCCCTTCTTTGCTTTCCCTTGCTCTGGTATTCAGTTAATTCAATTAAAGTAACTAGTGTTATTTTCTATCAAAGGTAAAGTCATAGCTATAGCAAGACTAAACAAAAGGTAAGTTAATGGACTGAGATTGTGTCTAGAAATATTACAAAAAATGCAAAAGTTTCAGGAGCCTTTTAATTAAATTTTTGTTTATAAAAATTATGCTAATTAGATGTATATATACAACTTTCTGCGTGTTCTCCATCAGTCTTTAGAATAGCACCTAAATAAGTCTGAAGACTTTTTAAGGGCTTACTTTAATATGGTGTTACTACAGACCAGAATGACATTTCAGAAGCTTTTTACATACATATAAAGGTATGACAAATCAACAATGTGCTAGATGAAGCCAACTCATTTGAACAGTCAGTTAAACCTGAATTTTCTCTTAACTCTTCCAATCAGAGATGCTGACAAAAAGTAGACCGAGGGTCTAATAATTTGGTTGAGTTTAGGAGCCTGGACATTACTTCATCCAAAGGTAACACGCCTTGAAGGAAAGTGCACTTATAGAGATATGGGTACTAGTCACAGGTCTTTTGTTTTTTGGTAACAATTGGACAAAACACATAATCTATCTGAGCCCCAGAATGTACACTGGCTAAAATGAGGAATTCATATAATTCTTTCCAAAGAAGTATTCTGTAATTTTGCTTTTAATATAAAACTTATTAGTTATAAAATCATGGTCAGAAACTTTTACTATTTTTCTATGATACAGCATCATACTTAAAACTTTGTTGAAAAAAAGAACCCAAATAGCAATCATTTAGATATACCTAAAAATATCTGATAATTTTTCTCCTTTTAGTACTGTGTGTGTTTTTTTTTTGTACTGGGGATTGAACTCCAGATCTTGAACTTATGAGGCAGGCACCAAAACCACTGAGCTAACTCCTCAGCCTCTCCTTCTAGTACTGTTAGAGTAAGACTGCCTCTGTTAATTCACCTCGCCACTCCACAACAAACCTATTCACATTAGTCTATCACACCTTTTCAAGATTTCAAAATATAGGGTAATTACCAGATACATACAAAAAACATACTAACAATAAACCATTTATAACCATATAAATATATTTGCATAGGTACTATTGGCAATACGGACAGTAAATCTTAATCTGAATTGTTAATAACAGTTGAATGTCTTAACAATAAAGGGTTAAGTAATTATAGGTGATTTCAATAAAAAGTATCAAAATTATATATACATGTGCAGCACGCAGGCATCCATGTAAATACACCTCCAAAAATAAGTGTAATAGATACTAAAAAGCTCATCCATGTGATAAATTGCATGTTTTGTATAAACTGTGTAGAAACATCATATATTTGTCAAATATTCATTAGTTCTAAATAAAGAAAAAAAATTCCAGAATAGCCAAATCTTTATAGAACTTGCTTCAAGTAAATGTATGCATTAATATCTCATGAACAGTAACCTTAGGTCTTCAAGGTTACTCAACTGGATGATGAAAAGAAAATTCAGTGTTGTAAAATATAAACAGAATTTTTATGTGCTGCTGCTGGAGATATAAAATGGTTCAGCCACTGTGGAAAACAGGTTATTCCTCAAAAATATAAACACAGATTTAACATATTATCCAGCAATTCTACTTTTTGGAATGTGCCCCCCAAAAACTGCAAGTCAGGGCTCAGATATTTATACACCAGTGTTCATCATATTTTTCACAGCAGCTACAATCAGACACCAGTGTCCGTTAGTGAATGAATGGACCAGAAAACGTGGCATGCTTATGCAGGAGACGTGGTTTCCCAGCCTAGCATGCAGAAAGCCTGACCTGCGCTGTGCCACGGCACAGGCTAAGGGAAGGAGTTGGCCAAAACAAACAAGTGCTGTGCGACTCCACTCACAGAAAATAGCCAGAATAAGGGCAGAAACAAAGGGCAGAAGTGTGGTGGCCAAGGCATGAATGAGGTGGAGAATAATGACCATTTACTGTTCTTCTAGTCTCAGTTTGAGAAGATAAAAGAGCTCCTGAGATCTAGTGATAGTTGCACAGCAAAAATGAATGTACTTAATGCCACAGAAGTGCTCAAAAACTGTTTAAATGGTAAACTTTACACTTTACAATTTAAAAACTCAAAATGTCTTAGTCTATATATATTTTACCACAATAAAATTTTTTTAATTAAAGAAAAACTGAAATTGTACTGATCTGGGATCATGTTTTAGCGGAATTAATGTAAGAAATGTTTGTTAAACTACTTAAGCTACAACCTACTTTACCCATACCATAATAGCATGGTATGTGAGAAATAAAAGATAGCCTATTATTATAATTTTCATAGTAAATAGAACCAAAAAGAACTGAAAGAAGAGACTATATTTTTATTGACCCCAAATGTTTGTAAAGGAAAACATCAGATGATGATAGAGCTTCAGAGACATGTTTTCATGTCTAAGCACACTTTCAAATATAAAGGTAGAATGCAACTCTGGCAGTTACAAACTGCGATTAGAACACTACACGTGCAATGATAAAAGACAAACCCAAAACTAAAATGGAAAATAGGGTCATAAAAGGTATACAGCCTGTGTGCCCTTTCAAGGGACAATGTAGAGAGAATGCAGGAGCTGAGACTGGCAACAGAGGTGCCCACGGGCACACGTCTTGGAAGGAGAAAAGCCCAGACCTGCGGGCCCCACACTGTTCAGCCCAGCACCGCCGCCGATCAATCAGGGCACTTCCCTCGGACCGGAGGAGACACAGCAGCTTCTGAAGTGTGGAGAAAAGGACAGCACACGGAGCGCTGCGAGCTCCCGCACGCGGCCACACTCACCTTCTACGCGTCTGTCAGCAGACACAATGTTATGCCCACTCTCCTTCTGCGACACCTGCTGAATATTTTCCCTGTGCTGCTTAGTCTGCTGCATAGTGTGAGTTTTCCAGAGTTTGCGCAGCTCTTCAACCTCTGTCCCCGAGTTCTGACTCTGCTCCTTTCCTTCCTGGCCTCTGTCACTAGTTTGTACTTCTTTAGTTTCTGTTGTTTCTTCACAGCATATGTCTTCTTTTCCACCTCCGTCTTGCTGTAGGGCGCGCTCGTGAGAAAGAGGACCCCGGTCCGTACGGCCCGCTACACTTGAGCTAGTTTCTGCAGGGGCCGACGCTTCCTGAAGCTTGTCTGTCCCCCGATCTCCGTCCCGAGGGGCCATTTCAAAACGGCTTAAATTTGTTTCATGAGACACAGCCCCCACTCTCTCGGGAGAACGTCCGGCGCTAGACTTTAGGTGAGGGGAAGGGCCCCTGGTCTCTGCCGGGGCTGTCGAGCCCCCCGCCTCAGTCTGACGGAGAGTCTGCACAGACTCTGAGGACGTCCCCGACGAGGTCTCTGAAGAGACGCGCCCCTCTCCGATGGGAGAGAGCTCGGGCCCCGCGAACACGTACTCAGAGACGGGCTCAGAGACAGGCTCCTCGGTGCCCCCGGGAGCGGTGCCGGCGCTGTCGGGGGCAGGAGCTCTCCAGTCTCTTTCCTCCATATTCACTCCTGTTATTTTCTTTGAATGGCAGAAGTCCCTTTCTGGTAACAGATCGATTTCTCTGTCATTAAACAAAATTAAAAATGGTAAGACTTTAAAAACTATACTATTTTATTTTTCACAAACTAATGTTATTGCAGAGGATTCTGAAAAACACCAAGTACACATCTCAACAGAACATAAAAATCTGATCTACTCATATGGACCAAGTCAAACTTACATATTGATAGCTCAAGATTTGGAAAATATTGATGTAAGATTTCCTTATAGATAATCTACTTAAAAATTTGATAAGAATTCTGGATGAGGCCGGAGGGTTAGCTCAGTGGTTCCAGCGCCTGCCTCGCAAGCACAAGGTCCTGAGTTCGATCCCCGGTAACCACATATAATGCTAGGCGTGGAGACTCACACCTGTAATCCCAGCACTCAGGAGGCAGAGACAGGAGGATTGCTGAGTTCGCGGCAGCTTGCCTGGGCACCATAGTGAGCTCAGGGCCAGCCTGAACTACAAAGTGAGACCCTGTCTCAAAAAAATAAAATAAAATAAAATAAAATAATTCTGGATGAAGTTTTAATTTTAAATAAAAATTTATTCACTGATGGAATGTAGAAGATAAATCCAAAGCAAACTTTCAATTAAAATTTTAAATCCTGTTATAAAGAGTACATTAATTTGATACACATGAGTGCTTATTTACACTTAAAACACAGATTAAGCCATGATACTGGGTCACAAGCAAGAGACGAATCCAAGATGAACAGAATGGAGGCAAACACAGCTCCACAGTACACTCATACTAACCACTCAACACTCAGGAAAACCTGTCCAGGTGAACCAGGTAGATGAAGAATAAGTGTACAGTTTGTGACTGGGTCTGGATTACTACCTTAAGGTCATTTATTTAGGTTAGCACTGGTGTTCGCAGACTGCAGTTTATATTCCAGAGAATAGTTTGAAGGTGTGACTTATGAAGCCATGTGTTTTGTGATTCATGGAAACTTCATGAATTGTCAGTTCAGAAAGTGTTAACCTTTGTGCAAATATAGCTGGAGGGCCAGATGAAAATAACCTGCAAAGAAGAGACTAAAAAATATGTCCACACAAAAATAACTGGCTTTCTCTAGGTGGTAAAACTGGGTAACTCTTTTGTTCTGCTATTTTAGATTTTTCAAAGATTCTGTGACATATATGCATAATTTTTATAACTAGGATGTGTAAAATTTATTTTAAAATGTTTCCGAAATCTAATTCCTACTTAGGCTGGCTTTGCACTGAATTCATCTTTTAATTCGTGTCTAATTCATGTTATTTAATATGCTACAGCGTCATCTACTGGTAATTCACTCAAACTGCAACCTTAGGAGATTTAACAAGATATGAGGTCTGGGAAATTTTGTCTGAATAGAATTAGTAAGCAGATGAGGATTACAAACAGGTTACATATTTATATAAATGATCTATTTTTAAGTGTTAATGTGTTGAAAGGCTAAACATCTATGTCAACGATATTGCTACTATTCCATATAGGCCCAGAAAATATCTTTGAAATCAACTTTCCAAGCAGTATATATTAAAAAAAAAAACACTAAACTTTTCACCTCATTTTCTACACAGAATATTGTTCTGAAAAACTATTTGCTTTACTGTCAGATATGGAGTGAAATGCTGTTTATAGTTATCCTATAAGGCAATATTTTAATATTTACTCCTTTTTGAAGGAATGTTTAATGTATGGCTGAATCTCAGTGTTTTCTGGTGACACAAAAGGAACTTATGTAAAGGTGAAGGACAGCTGCTCCGCAGGCAGCAATGGACGGAGGGGGCGCCACGTATCCACGTAAGGCCTGTCCACCTTCCCTTTCAATCTAACCTTTCACGCTTTCTTTCACCTAAGTTTTATCCCTTCTTAGCTCTTGCTGAAAATGGCTTTGGATAATATATGTAACTAAAGCAAACAGAGGATGATAAGCCCCGAGGAATCACCTGGACTATAAAGATTAGCTTAGTTAGCCAAACTAGTATCTGTAGAGACTTTTCCAACAGAGGTTTATTCTATCATAGGTATCCCAACAACTCACATAATCTTCCTCAGACAAAAACTATTTTTTTCCTTTGTAAACTGTTCTTCCCAAGCACTAACTTTACAATACCATCACCAGCCCTTTAAGTTAAACAAATCAAGCCTGGAGAAACAGGGAAGCTCTTTTCTACTACACATCAATTTTCTTCCTTTCTACTCTCTCGTGGCATACCTATTCTTATCTTTGTTTCTCTAGGGTCTTAGCTGGTCAAACTTACCACTTCCAAAGCTGTAGCCAAACTGTTACCTCCCACTGGTGCTACCTAACCACAAAAATCCCCAAACAGCACATTTTAAGGCTCACACTTTACATCAGTGCTACTTGTGTGTTTTCTACATTTTATACTTTTCTAGGGAAGAAGAGTGAAAACATATGAGAAAATTAAAAAATACAGCTATTTTGGCTATAATGTCAGGTCTACACCTTACCCTTCAAGTGCATCTGAGAAAAATCTGAAAAGTATCTTTCACAATGATTAGAAGTAAGTAGGTTAGAGTTCTTAATGCCCTGTCTAAAAACACTTATATAGTAAACCTTGCTACGTTACTTTTCAGTTATTTGGTTCTCTGACAGAAACAGAAATATAAATTTAAAATAATCAAATAATTCCTAACTATTCTAGATGCATTAAGAATAATCTTTCTATCCCTGCATATATTTCCTGTTTGATTACTGATAAAATGAAAAATGCCTCTAATAAAATTACTAAAAACAGTTGCAAGTAACGGAGCAGGATCAACCCTCTGGCTTCCATCAAGAAATACGGCTCTTACACAGGTAAAGACTCCTTCATTTTGCTGTCCAGAATCTCTCTGTGCAGCGCGGCTGACATCACCTCCTCCAGCGGGCACATGATGCCGTACTCCTCACAGCCGTTCTCCTGGACCAAAGGGTCAGTCTTCTGCGGGTCGAACATGATGTTGTTCGGGGTGACCAGCAGCACACCACTGACTGTGCCCTAAGGAGAAAAGCAAAAGCAATGTTTAGTTTCCAAAGTACAAAAACTTCAAACTATTGCACTATTTTACTAATTTTCTTATGCTGTTAGGTCATCTATCATATATATCAAATTCTAGATCGGTGACATTCTCATGAAAACATTTAAAAACTTTTCAAAATGAAGTATAACACTGTGTCTTAACTCCTGACGAATCACCATGACATTAAGACTACCATGAGCAAGAGTTTCCTAAGAGGTATCAATCTGAAGCTATATAATTTTCAGAAACTTTAGGCACAAATTACTTTTTAGTACTGTAACTTCTACCTGTTTATTTGCAACAATCTGACTAATCTCTTAAGGAGAAATTATTTGTCAGAAAATAAAGTTTATCTGCAAAAGAAAAACCACTTACAATAATTCTGTAAATACCAAAAAATAAAGTCTATGATTTGGGACTCTATCCCAGCAGAGAGAAAAGCTTACATTGACTTTTTAAACTCTACAATAATTTTATCATTATAACAACTGTTGACAAGTTTCAAAATTTTAAGTAAAGAATCTTTACTATGATTAATCTGTAGGAAGAAGGAGATGACTTGCAGATGAAATTCCTGCCTACTTTCTTCTGTACATCAGCGCAAACGCAGTGAGCCTCCAGCAAGGGATTGTACCCCAGGAACATTGGGGGTGCTGGGCCCATGGCCCTGCTTGCACTGTGACCCTCAGAGCACACCTACACACCTGCAAATGAACTTCTGCTTCAAGCCAAAAACCAATTCTGCCAAAACACACACAATGTACATGAACTAACTTTTCCAATGCTGGAAGGTTGCTAGCCAATGATTTCTGAACACAACAAAGAAGCAGGGAAGGTGAGCTCTCCACTCGGCCCTGGGGACACTGGGTGGACAGGGCATCTAGGAGGCCTGTGAGGAGACATGGACAGAAAGTGCTGCTCAGAAATAAGGTTCCAGGAAGCAAAGTGGCCCCTGAACTGGAGTTGAGCCCTGATTGCCAAGCAAAACTTAGAAATTAACCAGGATCAGACCAACTGCTTCTAAGAAATGTAGCCATATCCCAGGCAAAACACAAAGATACACACAGGAATACCAACACAGCCAGCCCCAAGCACACGAAATTCAGTTTGGCATCTGAGGAAAAACTATTATGCACAAAAAACAGGAAAAAAAATGAACCTTGCCAAAGAGAAAAAAAAAATATCAACAAACAAAAAGATGTGAGAGAACAAAAGAAACTTTGTAGGAAAAGGCATTAATTATTATAACTATACTCTAGAGTACAGAAGAGAGGTTGTGCATGGTAAGTGGGGATATGGAAAATATGAGACCCTATTTGGACTTGCAGAGCTGAAAATGATGATGATGAAGATGAAAATATCCTGAATATAATTAACAGATTATTCATGATGGGAAACACTGCACTTAAAAATACAACCGTTGAAATTATACAGAATGAGAAAAGAAAAACTGAGGAGTATTAGGGAGCCCTGTGAGATATTAAACAGCCAATGACAATATGACTGAAGTTCTTAAAGAATGAACAAAATAGAAGAAAAAATATTTGAAGTTTCCAAATGTGAATTAAGCTACAAATTCACAGATCCAAGAAGCTAAATGACCTGAACCAAATATGAAAAACACACCAAGGCACATCATAATCAAACTGTTCAAAATTAGTGGTAAAGAGAACATTTTTAGTGTACTTGAAGACGCTTTCTTATAGAACATCAAACAGAAGACTTTAGAAGTGCAAGCCTGAAGGCAGTACAATAGCATTGTTAAAGTTCTGAGAGAGAAAGAAAGCACTGCCAGCCTGACTCTGTGTCCATGACAGCACCCTTCAAACTGAAGAGAAGCCGACGACCATGGGTAGCATGGGACCATCACGGGAGAAGATGCTCACATCCTGTGTCCTTGAGGAAGTCTGAGTTAAAATACCATGGGATTGTGGGTGGCTAAACCCCAGGACAGCGGGAACACCTGATGCCAGGAGGATGTGGAAAACGGGAATTCTCACTCTTACAGGACACAGTATGTTCCAGGGCCTTTGGAAAGGTAGCAGTTTCTTACAATGCTAAACACCTCTCATGCCTTTCTGAGAAGTGCTCCTTGGCATTTACTCAAATACAGTGAAAACTCACATCCACAGAACATCCACCTTGTGATATTCAGAGCAGCTTCCTTACAAGTGCCCAAACCTGGCATCAACCTGGACTTGGTTCCTCTGTAAAAAGGAAACTTGTAAATAACTTGTAATGTATCCACACAGTGGACTATCACTCAGCAATCAGAAGAAACGAGGTGCTGTCAAGCCAGGAAAGACATGGAGTGCTCTTAACACACATTAAGTAACAGAGGTCAACTGAGATTCAGTAGCCATACCATTTGATTCCAGTTACACAGCACCCTGAAAACAGGCATATGCAGGAGACAGTAGGGAGATGGGCACAGGGTGCAGGGCACGAAGGGAGGGAGAAGCACATGGGAGGCACACAGGTTGAAAGCAGGAGATGACTCTACTGCCGTGATGTACACGCATGACACCCTCGGTCAGTGGGGACTGTCTGTGCTCACAAAGCATACAACACAGCATTGAGTCATGTGGACCACAGAATTCAGTGTCTGAATACTGGTTCATGAATATAGCAAATGAAAGGTGTTAACAGAGGAACTGCAGGCTATTACAAGGTAACTCATTGTGGATTTTCAACTGCATGGGGGGTCAGTGTTCCTATACTCTGTGCTATTCAAGGGTCAACTGAAAGGTTCTTACTCTGTATGTAGAGCACTATGTTACTGAAGTTAGACTACACTATATTAAAGACATTATAAATTCTTTTTTTTTTTTTCAGTACCAGGGATCGAACTCAGGTCCTTGTGCGTCCAAGGTTGGCACGGTACCACTTGAGCTAAATCTCCAGCCCAACATTATAAATTCTAGTGCAACCTTTAAAAAAGTGACACAGTTAATAAGCCAATAGAGGAGATGACAAAAACCTTAATGCAAAAAAAAGAAAAAGAAGATAGGTGGGACACAAAGAGGAAAGCAAACAGCAAGACAGTAAATTTAAACCTAACCATATCAATAATCTTATTAAATTAAAGGCAGAGATTATCAAAGAGAGATTCAACTACTTGCCAACTATAGGACACTGATTTTATAAAGACAGACTAAAAGCAGAGTGCAAAGAGATAAACCATGTTAACACTTATCAAAAGGAAGGTGACATGGCCATCATAGTTCCTACCAAGTCAGGTTTCACAGCAAAAATATTATTAAGAATAAAGAGGGATTTTCACAATGACAGGCAAGTTAATTCATCAAGAGAACATATAATTGCTAAAGGCTTTTACACCTAATAGCAGAGTTAAAATTTGTGTAAAACGGCCGGGCGTGGTGGCTCATGCCTGTAATCCCAGCACTCGGGAGGCAGAGACAGGAGGATTGCTGAGTTCGAGGCTTGCCTGGCCTACATAGTGAGCTCAGGGCCAGCCTGAACTACAAAGCGAGACCCTGTCTCAAAAAACAAAACAAAACAAAACAAAACAAAACAAAAATATGTGTAAAACTGACAGAACTGAAGAAAACAAACAAATCCACAGTTATAGTGTGGTATTTCCATGTCTTTGTCAGTAACTGATACAAGAAACAGAAAACCAGCAGAGAAACAGAACACACCACCATTGCCCAGTTTGGCTCTGCTGACATCTGAAGAAAACCACCCCCACAGCCGAACCCACATTTCCATCAGACGTCTGGGTGGCACTGTGGGCCACAGAGCAGCTCACAGTAAACTAGGCCTTCGAGCAGCAGTGCTCCCTGCAGGCACACACAACTCATGATATAAAGATATGTGGAAAACTTCCAAATATTTGGAAAGTAATTAAACCCTACAAAGTATTTCACGGGAAAAAGAAAAAACTCAAAAAAGAGGAAATATTTTGAAGTGACTAAAAAGATGACATATCAAGATTTTTAAATTCAGCTAAAACACCACTTGGGCCAACTGCAGCACTGCATGCTTGTATTTTAAGAAGGATTTTGGAACTATAATTATAAAGTCTTGATTGTTGTGTTTGACTTTAAAGTCCTTGTCAGGTTATGGTCACTTTTTAGGCAAAACCCAAAGTTTATGCAGCAAGGTGTGGTTGATAAACAGATTCAAATTAGATCTGCATTCTGACCATTATAAAAATGTTTTAAGCTGGGCGTGGTAGCTCATGCCTGTAATCCCAGCACTTGGGAGACAGAGGCAGGAGGATTGCTAAGTTCCAGGATTGCCGGAGGTACCTAGTGAGCTCAGGGCCAGCCTGAACTACAAAGCAAGATCCTGTCTCAAAAGAAAAAAAAAAAAAAAAGTTTTGATCTAGTCACATTTGGGGACCTTTTTCTTTTTTCCTGTGAGAAGAAATAAGACTACCTATTCCATAGATTTATTTTGAGTTGATATATCAATTAATATAGTTCAAATAGTTTCTGGCAGCAAATAGGTAGTTGATAAATAGTTATCTTTTTTTTGGTGTATTATATGACAATTGGAAAAGTTAGCATTCTAAACATTACCTAGAAGTAGTCTAGTTTATGTACTTTTTAAAATATTCAAGCAGGAAATAAATAAACTGTGCCTTTTTATAGTGAATTTGTTGACATCCCATTACCTTTAAAAACTGCAACAGACAACCGAACTCTTCAGTTATGAGCAATGTCTATACTAACACAGTTACCACCAATACCTTGCTTAAATATTCAGGAATTGATTATTTAAAACATAAATATCAAAGTATCTGACATTAATAGTGACTAAAGCATGACCAGGAGAGTTTTTCCTAATGTGCCATCTGTTACCTTGTCACTGGTCATGTATTTGCAATTAATTTTAAGAAACTTCTCAGTAAATGCTTCCTCTTCTTCAGACGTTGAAGACACAACTCGTGCCAGTCGAACACCAGTAAGAGCAGATGAAGGAGTTGCTTCTTTTGGATGGACTGAATCAAGATTCTTAAAAGAAAAAGAAAAGGGAACTTTAGAAAACTATGTAAAATAAATACACTATTAAAGCCAAATGAAGACCTTTTTCCAATCTATCCCTCCTTGCACCCTGCATTCTGGAGGCACCAGGGAGGGTCTTGTGCTCCTGTGGCTGGTACGGCAGAGCCCTGGCTGGGCCGGCTCGGGGACCCAGCCCAGGGCCCGCGCAGCACACCGTGGGTTGTGTCTGGTGGCCACGGAGGCCCTTGCTCGCTGCTCCCCTGCTCTGTTTCCAGGCTCCATGGACTCAGCTGCTTTGCACTGCCACACTCTTCACCGACGCTTCTGTCTTAGAACCAGATGACCAGGGACTAAATCCCCTTAGAAATCTGAGCCAAATTTAACCTGTCCTTCAAGTAGTGTGTGTGTAGTACTGTGTTCAGAAATGGGAGAACTGACCAATACACACAGTTTACCTTTTCGGTCAAACACACACACACACACACACACACACATGTACATTGTATATATACATATAAATAGTATACACACCATACTATATATATATATATATATAATATATATACACACATAAACATATCATTATCCAGAGAGTGTTACAAACAACATCCCATGTACACTGCTGCTCATGCCCCACCACACAGATGATCAGACACAAATGAGTTAAACCACTAATTCTGATAAGAAAATACAATATCCATGAGATATGGGGAGAAAAGAAAGGTGAAGCCCTTGTCTGTGGTACCTAAGTATTCAGCAAAACCCGCTCACTGGAAAAGTCTGAAATTTCAAACTACTACAAGTTCATCAACGCCATTTTACAAAGGATCATCGAAATTATACTTTAGTTTTCCCAGAGCCAGGACTTCTCACAGTTCACTCTACGGGCTTCTTCTCAGTGATGTTGAATGGTTAAAATATAGACTTATAAGCCAAAACAATTATATATACTGAAACTCAAATTTTATCAAAACATTTTGAAAAGCATATTAGAAATATAGTGGTACATATCCTTCTCTATTAACACATTAAATAACAAGACCAGTGATGACTCTGACAAGGATGATATTGAACATAATCCTTGCTTAGTGACTAAATGATGTGTTATGGTATCTCTAACTCTTAGTGAACTGAAAACACCCGAGGACAAAGTCATAGGTATTTCTGGTATTGATTTGTTTGCTTTTATATTTAATTTTAAAAATGTTAGACTGCACTTTAAACTTTTAAATCCAAGTTCACAGATCCTTTAGGTAGAAATTCTCTTCATGAAAATTTAATATTTTGTCCCTTGGAGGTAGATAGATGCCTTTAGACCTGTCATAAATATCTCCACAGCAACATTCTGTACAAATGCACATTGCTTTCATAGTACTAAGTTTCTGAGCCTTGTAACTTCTGTCTAGTAGCTCTAATTCAGCTTTTGGAGATACCTTTGCTCTTCTAGATCACTGGTGAGAATGTAAAAGTAAGGAAGTAAGGAAGGTGTTGAAAAGGCTTGGAGAAGTCTTATGTACCTGCACTAACTTCCCAGGAGGAACACAGACATTATGTACTGCAAATAAATGCTAATAAAAAATAAACTGAGTAAGATGGCTTTTTTTTTCAGTCTCATAGACTCTGAGGTAAGTGAAGAGATGCCTAACTTACACACGACTTCTGTCCTAATAAATGAATCTACCTCCTTCAAACTCTTTTTAGACCTTCCTTCACATATCCCTCCTAAAGCATATGCTCAGTCTCTAGTACTGGGACAGACACCTGCAGATATTTATTGAAGGAAGGGCAGAGAAGTCAATACACTGCAAATCAACTAATTTAGTATTCGACTGTTTAATATTTTAATAACCTAAAGTAGATCTTAATGATCATATAACACTGTTCAATTGTATCAGTTAAAAATTTTTAATTTCTTCACATATATTCTGATACAAATTAATAACTTTAGGCTCTTTCTGTTGTTTTTGGTACTTAACATACCTAAAAGCTTTTTATCATGTATATAAATGAATTCTATATAGCTGATCAAATAGGTGACATTAATATCCTCAGTGGATAGTTATTAAAATCTACCCTAAGTGTGCCACACAGGCTATTTCATTTTTAATTCACTCAGATGAAGCGTATATAATGATCTTAGCTCTTAAGACAACCTATGCTCAAGTCAAATTCTGCAACTTGCCAAATGCGTAAGACAAAGCTGAGCTGCAAAAGGACTCGTGAGTGTATCTGCAATGCCCAAGTGTCCCTTCAGATCCTTTACCACATGATGGGTAAATGTCCAAGACAATCACAACCTCATGCAAAGGTACCAGACAGGCCCTGCAAGTGAGCAAAGAGTTATCAATGCAGTGGCCTGCTCACTATCCAACTGACAGTCCTGTTGCCCACTATTTGGCTGTGTTATTCAATATGTATTTTACAGACAAGAATTCAGCACACTGCCAATGTGTTCCTTAAATGAAGATACACCATAAGGATTGACATGATCTCTGAGCTACTCTCAGTCTCAAATTCAGTGTCAATAGCAATCTTGATTTTTCAACATAATCCTGAATTTAACTTACTAGCAAATGCACAAAACATAGCACAAGAGATAATTTCTCTCAAAATAAGATCAAAGTTTTTCAGATGAATTATCAGACTTCACTGCAAGTTATTAATGTTCATTATTCATCATATCAGTATCTCTAGGTAACTGGCTCTGATATTTATCCATTCTGGATCTTGATGCAGTGCTTTTGAAACAGATCTGAGGACTTTCTAATATTGCTCTGTGTTATTTTGCTTTAGCCATCAGCAAAGGAAAGATTTTAAAAATAAAAAATATAGTTATCTATCTAGCCTCATAATCTCCCTGCATATCAAATGTGAAAAGCCTAAGTCTCACTAGGACAGTGGCTTGAAAACACTGGTCATCCCTTTTGTGTAATCTGACTCTGTTACACAATATTATTAGCAATCATCACAATGACTAACTAGTAACATCAAACTCTCCACATTACTTCTTGATGAAGTTTACTGTGTTTTGGCCCTCTGTGGTTGAAACTTAAAATAATGTTTACAAGTAACACATAATTAGGTTTCAACAGGTTTAAAGGCATATGGGTACAGAAATACCAACATCTGTAGTTATTTCATACATCATGTAGGCGCAAAATAATCTAAAGGAGTTTATTTTAAAGCAAGGTATATTATTTTTTCATTCAACCTAACAGATAATGAATACCATTTATGTTTTGTAATTTTTTTTCAAAAAACAACGTGGGGCCAGGCGTGGTGGCTCACGCCTGTCATCCCAGCACTCGGGAGGCAGACAGGAGGATTGCTGAGTTCGAGGCTTACCTGGGCTACATAGTGAGCTCAGGGCCAGCCTGAACTACAAAGCAAGACCCTGTCTCAAAAAAGAAAAAAAAAAAAAACGTGGGGGTTGTTGAGACAGGGTCTTGCTATGTAATTCAGGCTAGCATTGAACTCACTATGTAGCCCAGGCTGGCCTGGAACTTGTGGCAGCAATCTGCCTGCCTCAGCCACCCTAGAGCTGGGATTACTTGTGTATAACCCCAACATCTCCTCTAAATTATATTTAACCACATTTTTCAGATTTACATTCCACTTCTTAGAAGCAAGAAGTTGAAGATGCTTGAAATCAACATACAGAATGATAAAATACAAATTGCAAAAACCAAGACTGAAGAAGAAATACAACTTTAAGGAACCCCACTGGTGCTATATACTCAGGGATCTGGGTCCAGATCTAAGCCTCTGAAGGCCCAGGTTAAAAATAGAGCAGGACTGACTTTTAATTCTAGTAACAGAAATGACATCCTCTCCAGAAACTAGAAAATAACTGTCATCCTGTAACTTAACTGTTTCTCCTGTTACAAATATGAGAATTTCTTCTATATAAAGAGAATTGGTTTCCTAGTATCTGAATAAATGTAAAATCCTACTATATCATTCAGTTTTATCAGATATTAACTATAACATTTTGTTCTGAGAATATAAGGCTGAGGTATAACATAACCTGTTAAACCGTACACATTAAAACTTGTAATTATGCAATAAGTTGTTGAGTTTAAAGTTAAAAAAAGCTAAATTATATATACTGTGCTTGACATAATTTATGTTATATATTGTATGGAATTTATATAACTATGATAACATGGGCTCACATAAAAGAAAAAGTTGTATATAGTCATATATTAACATTTAAGTTTAAAATCCTTAAAGTTCTAATTTATATCTTATACAAAATATAAAATGTATTCCATATACAATTTTTAGGGAGTTGGTATTAGTGGTTTTAAGTTGAAAAACAGAGACAAAGAATAAGGAAGGCAAGAGGTTTGTGTTTTATGGATGACACATGTAAGAGTAATTTTTCAGGCCCACGCAAAACATAACCTTTGCAAACAATGCTGACATTTTTAACTAGCTTTTATAACTTTTCCATATCTGGTACCACTTGTAATAAGTATCTGTTTTTAGGTATATATACAACTTCAATACACTGATTAATTATATCATTAGTAGATTTAAAAAGGGGATTGTTTGGGCCAGAGGGTTAGCTCAGTGGTTTCGGCGTCTGCCTTGCAAGCGCAAGGCCCTGAGTTCGATCCCCGGTAACCACATATAATGCTGGGCGTGGTGGCTCACGCCTGTAATCCCAGCACTCGGGAGGCAGAGACAGGAGGATTGCTGAGATCGCGGTGGCTTGCCTGGGCACCATAGTGAGCTCAGGGCCAGCCTGAACTACAAAGCGAGACCCTGTCTCCAAAAAGCAAAAAAAAAAAGGGGATTGTTTTATAGAATTCGCAATTATTCACAAGCTTCCCAATCTAAGAAAGTAATTATGCACTCCCATGTAACTTCTCATTTATAAATGAAGAATATTTACTGAAATGCTTTTGGAAATTTCACTTAATTATAGTTAAATCTACTTAAGTTCCTTTTTTCTTAAAATAACAGCTGCAATTCTGTAACAAATTAAATTCTGTATCATCAATTCTGTAACTGTCTTGAAATGTTATTAGAATCCATAGGAGAGCTGACTGTATTTCCCAAATGACACACAGAAGACCTAACTCCAGTCCTCCAGGATGGGCTTTATCTAGCAGGAGACTTTTGCAGGTGCATCAGTAAAGCTGAGGCCACAAGGGAGTGGGCTAGCACTTCTCTCATCACTAATGGCTACTGCACACGAGTGGGCAGAAGGCACAGACAGGGAAGGCAGCCCTGTGAGGCGCACGCCAGGAGGGAGCCCAATACTGCTCTCCAGAAATGCCGAGGGTTCCTGATGATGCTGGGCAGCAATGGCTACTGTCTTGCAGACCCAGAGCAGCAAGGGCCATGCACACAGCCTGAGGTCAGACTTCCCCTCCACACTTGGAGGAGATTAATTTCTGTTGCAACATAATCACTCTGTGACCATTTGCTACAGAAAAGCCAAAAAATGAATGCAGGCAGCTAACGATGTTTAAGTTTGGTACACAGAGTCACAGCATTATTTAGAAGTCCAGCAATGTTAGAATCTGTAATGCTATTGCTTTGGTTTACCTTTTCACCATTTTAAACAGCACTTCTGAATTGTCATTCTATTCTATTCTATTAGTTCAAATTGGTGAAAGCAAAAATCCCAACTGTCCAGCCCACACTTGTCTGACTGAGGCGGCACGTCCTGGCCATAGTCTCTGCCCTCGGCATTTCACTGCTCAGCCAGCACCAAGGTGCAAAGGGCACAGCACACTGTCTGACCCTCAGGGCCAGGGTCACAACCGAGCTTCACTACCCGGTCACTGATGACTTGTGTAAATCAGTCACTCTTCTCTCTGGGTCTTAATTTCTTACTTTAAAATTAAGGGCAATGACTTATTTATTGTAGATTAGTGCTCCAAAACACTCAGAAGAACACAGCAAGTAGGTAGAAGACAGCACTGTATGTGTATGCAGTGTATGCATCCACTATGCTTAGACAGAAGCACTTAACACAGCTGAACTCCATCACTTTTTAAATTTTTCCCTCCACTAGAATTTCATGTAGCTCTTTTCTAGAACTCTTAATATTTTTTTCAAAATTATATTTCCTTGCCATGATATATATCCAAACCAGTTATTATTCATAAAAATTCTACCTGTACTATCATCCATTAGATAGACTCTAATACAAAAAGTGTTTTATATTTAAAAAGTGAGCATCTGAACATCCCGTTCCTCAATGGAGTACATTAATAGAAACATAAATAAAAATTTAAAATTATTTCATTTTTCCATGTTACTTATTTTTATCATTTTACTCTATTACATTAGTAGTTCTAACTTAAAATAACATTAGCATAATGAATAGAATGAAGGTGAAAAGTAGAAAACAGAAGTAGGTGCTACATTCATCAAAAGGTTGTGAAAGTTAAAAATCTTAAGAAAACACTTCAAAGTGTTAGCTCTTCCTCCACCTCATACATGGGTAATCACTACGTATCTCCTGGGATCCACTATTCCTTGAGCACCTGTAGTTTCTACAGTTACCAATTCCAGTGCTCAGGAGTGAACACCCCGGCTAGCAACCCAGCAGTGCTGCTGCTCCGGAGTGACCCAAGCACGTGAGCTGGCTTCCCTCTGTAAGACACGAGAGGCAGCACACTGGTCAGAGCCCCAGACTGCGCAGCTCTAAGAAAGATGAAAACTGAGACTGTTTACCAAGGTCAGAACAAACACTGCAGGCAAATCCAGAGGCTCGTCATGATTCAGGCCCTCACGGGGCAAGGACACCCAAAAGGCCTCGGCAGAGACAGAGAGGGCTCTGAAGCAAGGAGATACGGAGATACTGGCTTCATCAGTGCTCTTGGGACGAAGGACCGTGCTCCCATCCCAGTCCCTCTCCTCTGCCCTCATCTTGTGCTAGTGCTCCTGAAGGCCAGGACCAGGCCAGAGTTCGGGGCTGCCCTCTGCTGCCTGGGGAGGACACAAGCGCAGGGAGCGCCCGGAAGGGCACACAGGCCGCCTCACAGATCTGAGTCCACAATGGTAATAACTTCAGCATGCTTCCAACTGCATCAGACATAGCCAGTTTTAGCCGTTCCACCTTTTCTCACCCTTGCTTGTGCTGCACCGTGAGTCTTCATCCAAAAGGGAAGAAAAAGGGAAAAACTGGCCCTGTAAATTTCCAGAGATTATATTTTTATGCAAAAATGAATTATCCCCCCAAAAGATCAAACTATATACTCTAACAAAGCCAGGAGCAAAACATTTTAGGCTTAATGAAACAATATCCTTACTTCTCAGGGTATGCATTAAAGACAAGAATTAGAGGAGATTAACCTGACAATTATAGTACAGGAAATGTCAGCCCTTAAGATATGCAATAATTTCAAAGGAATATTCAGGAAGCTGAAATGAGCTTAATTTTTAAAAACACAACTAAAGTTTATAAAATCACTGTTCAAAAGACTCTTTTCTAACTTCTACCCATTACCTTTTGATAGAAGCTGATGGCTCAATCTTGGGGGAAGGAAGCTGAAAAACTCATCTCTGATCTTTTTCCTTGACTCACCCAAAGAATTTATGTGAGTTTCCATGTTAAAGGATATTTTGGGGGCACCTTTGACAGGGGCCTTGACCAGTTTTATCTCGTCATCTTTTACCTGATGGCAAAACTGGAGAGAACATTTTCACATAGGACGAAACCTGGCCATTTTACTTATGCCTTGCAAGACAGCAAAGGGGTGGGCAGATTTGCTTTAAAGCTGAGAGACAGGAAGGGACCCTCAAGCTGCCAGTCTGCAAAGATGCTGGAGTTTACCTTGTCAGACAATTCTGCTTTAGGCTTTGAAACACAAGCTAAATTGACCGAGTACTATCCAGTTCTCTTTCAAAACTACCCTCTTTGCATATACAAAGGGGGATAAAAAACTACAATGTGTGCTTAAATTTTAAAAACTTCATTATGGTGAAAGAACGACACACTGATATTAAGCCACCTCAAAATACTTCACCACCTTTGACTTCAAACACACCTATCCCATCATTTTTTCTACTTTCTGAAGTGGTTCTGAAGTCCTCTTTTGTGGGTATATGAAAGACATGTGATCAAAAATACAATGAATGCTTTTGCCAAGGGGCATCTGACAGGAAAGCAGGCTCCGCAAACCATTATGGTGACTTCTGGATCTTCCTCAGAGTCAAAATGACTAGAAAGGGAAATATTTTGAATCAATTCAGAATATCAAGGCAGCCACAATAGTGCAACTGGAGACATAGGAGAACTTCCAGAGCTGCTTCAGAAAGTGGCAAGAATGATGGTTAAGTGTGTTCAAAGGGAAAGGGAGTGTTCTGAGGGAGGTTAATGGCAATGTGTGTTTACTGTAATATATTTTTAAACTTAAGCATTAGTTTGGATCATAGCTCTTATCTCCTTATAGGTTCATTAAGAAATGAATTCATTAAGAAATGTCTGTGTTGATAAAATTCTTCTTGTGCGTGTCTTTTTATTCAGTAATAGCTATTGTTAAAATCTGATTTCTGTTCTTCATCAATGACAATGTATACAGACTGAACATCTCGTGTATAAAAATGTGAAACCTTAAATGCTCCAAAACTCAAAACTACCTGAGTACTGCCATGAGGTCACATGTGGCCAACTCCAAATCTGACCTCAGGTGACTGGCTGCAGTCAAAACTCAGCACACTGTACCTTATGTGAAATCACCCTCAGGCCCTGTGTCTTCAGTGTATACTGTACGTACGAGAATTTCACCTGTCCCCAGATATCTCAGTATACTCTAGCATTTCAAATCTGAAAAAGCCTGAAAGCTGAAAACACTTCTAGTTCCAGAATAAGGGATATTCTTACTCTCACTCCTTTCATGTGGCTTTCCAAAATACAGTGTTCCCATATGTATGCAGAAAAGAAATGCTATAGGTAAAACATTTCAAAAGACCTCACCCTCTGTCTGTCTCTGTCTCTCTCATGCATATAAATGTACACACATACAAAGAGAAATAACAGTTAAATTATTCCACAAAAGAAGAGTCCTACTAGAGTGCACAAAAGAAGTGAGGAACACTATGACTTGGAAATGACTGTACTTTGGCACCAGTTTGTCACCTGGTGCCTTCAATGCTATGAGGCCAGGTGGAGGCAGCAGAGAAAAAGGTGTCTCCAAAGTTGCCAGGGCCAGATGAGGGCTCGCAGGAGCCCACACACCAGGTGTGGGAACAATCTTGCACAGGGAAAGAAGAGCTCTTGGTGAGAGTGGGAAGTTACTGATATAAACAGAAAAGACAAAAAGACACAGCTCCTTTTAGACAGCTCAATCAAGCTGATGAATAAAGTTTGGTTCCTCAAAATTCATTTGTAAAATATAGTATATACGAGATGCATACACAATTCTTATTAATGCTTGATAAATTGATCTATTCTGTGAGTACTTGAATGACTAAGATAATTTATCTTTAAATGGCAGACTATCAAAAGTGCACTCATCTGAAAGTTCTAAATACTAGTATTATATGTTCACAGAAATAGAGATAAAATTAAAATTGGACAGGAACTTCCTGTCACGATAATCTCATCTTCTAGGCAAAATTCCTTCCTAAGCTAAATTACTTACAGTGTTTACAACATAGCTTTGTATCTAGGACCATTGACACCAAAGGTAAATCAGTTTAAACTGTTTGGTTGAAAGAATGTTTCATCTTAAAAACCAAGACTTACAAATTTAACAAAATAAAAAGCTGTGATTTCATCCTAACCATAGCCAGAGTAGAACAAAAGAACATGAACAATGCAGTATATATAGGCAGATTTCTCCACAGCTATCCTCACAGGAATGGCACTTACAGTGGTCTTATCAAATTCAGCTTCAGATGATGCTGGAGACAGAGGACTTATGGGGCTCAGAGTTGGAGAACTCTCGGCACTGGAGACATATTCAGGGTCGGGAACATACAAAACCTGCATGAAAAAGTCACAAGAAGATTCAGTTAAACTGTGATGTCAGTGGTCAGGCGGTATCTGTAAGTAAGTACCATTAAAATGATCTTCACTAATAAATGGAAAAAATTAAAAATTTTAGATTGCAGTGTTATTATCATCACAGGCCAGACATAGTAAAAATAAAGAATATTCAAAATCAATTGAGACACATTCCATAAGACATACTCTCAAGAGGAGGTGAGAAGCAGTTAATTCTCAAATACTAGAGTCCCTTGTTCTAGTGACAAAATGGCAACAGTTAACCAAATTCAAAATGCGTGTACCTCTTTGACTCAGCCAACTTACTTGCAGGAATTTACTCTAAGAAAGATATGCAGGGCCGGAGATTTAGCTCAGTGGTTCCGGTGCCTGCCTCGCAAGCACAAGGTCCTGAGTTCGATCCCAGTAACCACATACAATGCTGGGTGTGGTGACTCACGCCCGCCAGCAATCAATAGCACATACCATAGTGCCAGGCATGGTGGCTCACGCCTGTCATCCCAGCACTCAGAGGCAGAGACAGGAGGATTGCTGAGTTCACTGCGGCTTGCCTGGGCTACATAGTGAGCTCAGGGCCAGCCTGAACTACAGAGCGAGACCCTGTCTCAAAAAAAAAGAAAAAAAAAAAGAAAAAAAGAAAGATATGCGTACATATACAGAGAAGTACCCGAGTGTTCACTACAGCAATGTTAAAACTAGTGGGAAGAGGGCCGGAGGGTTAGCTCAGTGGTTCTGGTGCCTGCTTTGCAAGCGCAAGGTCCTGAGTTCAATCCCTGGTTACCACATATAATGCTGGGCGTGGAGACACACCCACCAACAATCAACACCACCGCATACCACAATGCCGGACGTGGTGGCTCACGCCTGTAATCCCAGCACTCGGGAGGCAGAGACAGGAGGATTGCTGAGTTCGCGGCGGCTTGCCTGGGCACCATAGTGAGCTCAGGGCCAGCCTGAATTACAAAGCGAGACCCTGTCTCAAAAAGCAAAAAAAAAAAAAAAAAAAAAAAAAAAAAAAAAAAAAAAAAAAAAAAAAAAAAAAAAAAAACTAGTGGGAAGAAACACCCTGAAGCTTACAGCAGCTAGTTAAACTCTGATAGATCAGCAATGCACCTTACATGCATATGAAAGAGTGTTGTGCTTAAGGGAACATTTTCAAAGTTGAATTCAGAATAAGGAAGGAAACAAACAAAACCCCCAGAATGGGGTACAATGTTTCTGAAAGTAGATGCAGCCTTATAACTGGCTGTTTCTGGGAAAAAAAAATTACAAGTTTTATATGGAAGGATAAATTACCTTTAAAATATTGGATTTTTAATCATGTACTTGTACATGAGGCTGCTCTGAATAATTTAAAAAAACTCTAAAGCCATATTTGAAAAGTCAATTTATAGTTAGAGATAAAGACAATTAGCTTTCACTCACAGGCTCGGTATGTTCAAAGCACGCATAAAATTTTTCTTCTCAAGTTTTCTACATTGTTCACGGTGTGTAATGACCCTGTACATCAGCATGGTTAGGCAGAGACAGTACCTGTCCAGTCACGACTGACCGCGAGAACAGCTTATTCAGCTGCACAAGCTCATTGGGGGTTGCGTCAAATTTCAGGGCGATGCTGTTCAAGGAGTCTCGGGGTTCAACCTATTTAGAAGAAAGAATTTAATACATCAAAACAAAATTCCAGACTTTAATGACCAACACATCTGGAAAGTAATCTTGTATTTGATGAATAAATAATAGTCTCATCTTTGATAACTGACAAAAAATACTGTTTTGTTAACAAACGATCTTGACCCATGACATGAAGCATGTTTTATCAGAGTATGCGCTGGTCTCTCATTCCACCTATTTCAAACTACATAACTTATGTAATATGAATAATTTTCACTTTATAAAAGCATTAAAATAATATAGTATTCCTTAGTTTGTACAATATAAGCAAACATATTAATGATAAGCTCACTACTTTTATCTTAGTGAAGTACACCTATATTAAATTAAGATATGTATGTATATGTATATAAATCAGAAAAATACTGGAATCAAAATTGGACAGTCTGTTCCTGAATCATTAATATAATCTCACAATCATATTAGAAATTTTAGCTAAGGGAATTTGTCAATTATCCTGAAAGAAAAACCATTTGATCGATCAGTATGTTCCCTCAGGATCCATCATCTTTACCCCAGGCTTATGAGAGCTCCGAAGAGAAGGCACTGAATGCACTAGGTGGCTTTAATGCTCAAGGAACGCACCACCCGTGGTGGAAAGCAGAGAAGGTCACGTAAAGAGAAGAGCAATCCACAGGGAACCACGGACAGCAGATGCCCTAAGCAGGGGCCGCGCACCTAGTGCTCCATCAGTCAAGGAGAGACCTGACAGAAAAGATTGATGGAGAGGTTTGAACAAGGGTAAAAACTGAGGGGTGTAAAGAAGGTAAAAAATGTTTCCAGGTAAGAATAACATAAAGTTAGGAGGCATAAAAATACAATGTTTGTGGAATACTATCTCCTCCTCCTCAACCAAGCAAAACATCTTCATGAAACCCATTTACTGTTCATAAATGGAGATAAATTTCTATAAAGGATAGGGCTGAAAGACACTCAGAATTGCATTGCAGAAGACTCAGAAATCAGGAGAAGTAAACAGATCTGTGGTTAAAAATATGATAAATGCACAAATTTTCCTCCATGGTTCTGTAAAGCCAAATTTATTTCAAACACCTGCGGTTTCCTTCTACCCATGCACATCTTGAATCTGTATCTTCATCTATCCTCTACTTTATTGGGATAATATAAAAACCCTATGTTATTTTGTGTTAGTATCTGAAAGTTTTCAGAGCACACTCTTATCAGCCACATGTTATCCTCATAGTGCCTTTCAAAGTCAGTGGCTTTATAGCAGAGGAATCAGACAGTTTTAGTGGCACCTTATGACACGGTGCATGGAAGAGATCCGAGATTAATGGGACAAGAGAATATACGTGGAAAAACAAAAATGACAGTTTTGTGGCAGAGCAGGTTGATGGTGTAGTATTTAAACAAAGAGATGAAGGGACAGAGTTGCAGCCAAGATTCAAGAGAAAGCACCATGGATGGAATGGAATCGAGACCATTGCAGTTAAATCAGGGGAGTCAATGTGGCAAAGCAATGATGGAGACTAAAAATTCCAACTGGGATGACTGACAAGATGAGCAGAAATAGGAAAATCCACCACTGTGGAAGGATGGATGAAGAGGAGGTTTTCTATAACATGTTAACTATGGAGTGACAGTAGGAAATGTCAGAATCTACATAGATGTAGAATCAAGTGACCGAATCAACATCAACAGAAAAGTGAAAAGAAACAAGGACCACTCACATTTGATCAAGAAGAGAAGAGCAGCCAGCAACGAAGATGGGAGACACAATCAAAACGACAGCAAGAACACAGGACAGTGAGGAGCAACACTAGCAAAGTGGAGCACAATTAGTTTCAAGAATAAAGCAGGGTTCTGAAAAGAGAGAACAGATACAGGAGGAGAGAGTATACTTGAAAAACATTACTAACTTTTCTAAAATATATAAATAATATGATTTCTAAAGTGTAAGAAACGTAACAGCCAATATAAATAAAATGTCTATCATAGTGGCACTATAAAACTAAAAAGACAAAGAGCAAACTTTAAAGGTAACCTAAGGAAAAGACTTCTCAGAAATGAACATGATCAGGGCAAAAAAAGAACACAAGATAGCAGATTACTATCTTCAAAATGCTGACAGAAAAATAACTGTTAACCTACAGATCTGCAGCCAGTAGACTGCCAGGAAAGAGCGCAATGCAGATTTTTGAAACATAATCTAATTTTCCAGTACAAATCCTCACTGAAGGAACACAACCTCAAGAAGGAAGTAAAATTAGAAAGAATGAAGGAGGAGTAGGAAGTAAAACCATCCAGTGAGTTTAATGATAAGAGGGTTATCTTAGGGCCGGAGGGTTAGCTCAGTGGTTCTGGCGCCTGCCTCGCAAGCGCAAGGACCTGAGTTTGATCCCCGGTAACCACATATAATGCTGGGCGTGGAGACACGCCCACCAACAATCAACGCCGCATACCACAATGCCGGCAATGTGGTAGCTCACGCCTGTAATCCCAGCACTCGGGAGGCAGAGACAGGAGGATTGCTGAGTTCGTGGCGGCTTGCCTGGGCACCATAAGGGCCAGCCTGAACTACAACGCGAGACCCTGTCTCAAAAAGCCAAAAAAAAAAAAAAGAGGGTTATCTTAGTGGAAATTCACAGGAATGTTAGTTAATAAGGAAGGAGGTAGTATTGTATAGCACTTTAAAAATCTACTTTTGATTTCCACTTAGTGATTTCACTCTGTAAGTCAAATTTATTAAAGGTGTATTTGTTTATCCTATATTTATACCTTAAGATTATAGTATATTAATACTATATACAGGTGGTCTGGGAATATATTTGAGCTAGATCACAAATATTATATATATATATAATTTTTTTTTTTTTTTGAGACAGGGTCTCGCTTTGTAGTTCAGGCTGGCCCTGAGCTCACTATGTAGCCCAGGCAAGCCTTGAACTCAGCAATCCTCCTGCCTCTGACTCCCGAGTGCTGGGATTACAGGCGTGAGCCACCACGTCCGGCACTGATCACAAATATTTTAGAAGAAACAAATTTGAAGAGTACACTGTGATATAGTTTTATTTTAAGAAAAATATACATTGTCCTAAATAAAAAGTCATTATCTAAAGATGTTAAATGAATTCTTCCTCAGTTTTGTATAAGTTTTTTTAGAGACTGTAGTAAAACTAGTGTATAAAATAGTATCTTACCTAGTTTTAGAAATATGTTTCTTTGAGAATTTGGCATGTGGAATGAATAAAAATGAAAAAATAAAAGTATAAATAAAGACCTCTCAGAAGATGTTTTATATGATTTCTACTTCATTTTCCAAAGCTCATTTATAAAATGGTAAATACCTGAATTCAAAACTTCACAAATCTTCACAATCACGATTACATGTATAAATAATTTTGCCTTTCACTTCAGGCCTATAATCTTGTGCCTTAACAAATGCTAAGGAATATATCAGATTATCTTATTCAATTCTTTACGGCATGAATTCATTTTCTTAGCTTTTCAACAGTGTAGGCACAAATATAAGCAATTAAGTGTATAATAAACTTTAAGATGCTTTTGATAGTAGTAAATTTAATCCTACTTTAAATATTAGACCATCTTAAAACACTTAAAATCTCAAATAGTTATAGAATACACAAAAATGAAGTCTAATTCTAAATTGTGAATATTAGTTCAATTTTAAGGATTCATGAAAAATAATAGAAATTCTTACTAGAAGGTTTCATGATAATGCTAAATTCATGTATAAAATAGCTATTTTTATCTAATAGTTATAATATCGTAGAAAAATCCAAAATAACAAAATTAGCCTCAGTTGAAATAAGCACCTTACAACTTGTTAACATTACCTAAGTAAACAACACCTGCATTAAACCAGATGGGCTGCACTCATACTATCCCTTCTCACATCACTCCACTCAGCACAGAGCATAGCAACTGGCAGCAGGCACAGGGTCATTTCAAGGACACAGGAAAATCTCCATGTTCAGGGCTCATGAAGCTGAGCTGTCAGCTCATCTTTCCAGTGCCCCCTCTATCGTTGGTGTTAGTATCAGCATTGGTGTCAATATAATGAAGATTACATTTTTAGAAAAGCAAATATTTTCCTAAACGCCTAACTTAATAAGAACTATTTTAGCACAGGAACTTTGACTCCAAGTAAAATATCATCAATATTAAGTTTGTTGGAATAACTATCTCTAGCTCACAGTAAAATTTCTCAGTAAGGAAAAAGAATCTTCAGATGCAATTCAGAACTTAAATATTATTAACAACAAAAGTTACCTAAAGGAAGTACAGATTTATAAAATAAGGCAATTAACAATTATTTCCTTATTTGTGGTATAGCCTTAAATAAGATAATTACAAATATAAATTGCATTTTCAGAAGCAAGTAACTTACAGTGTACTCAATAGTCCCTTTAGGTTTCTGAAAAGACATTCGTCTTCCATCTTTCTTGTCTAGGTTCTTCTTTTGGCCTGTATCTGAAAAAAAATGAGGCAAATTCCTCTGAATTTCATTTTCTTCTCAGAGTAATGTCAAGTGCTCCTGAGGAGAACTTGCTAGGCAGACATCTAACATACATGGGAGCTCATTCCCTGGGCTTTGACCTTGAGGGCAAATGAAACCAACTATCAGAAACAAACTGCAGGGCTGCAAAGGCAGCTCAGTGGTCCTTTGCTTGCCTCACAAGTGCAAGGTCCTGAGTTCAACCCCGAGTTCAACCCCTGGTACCACAAAAAACAAAAACAAAACAAAAAAAAAATTGTAGTTCCTTCTTGCTTGTGTGAGAAACTGATCAATAAGATCATGTAATAATTAAGTTAATTCAAAGCATAACTGTCAGCAGAAGCTATTAAAACTGATTTATAGACCATTTCTACATATTTAATCTGATTATAATAAATTATTTTGAAGATATATTTTTAAACACATACTTGAAGATATATTATTATTATTAACCGAAGTTTGAGAAATGTAATACTCCTCACAGGAAAAAACTTCTATTTCTACAAGTCATGAAGACAGAGTGTTCTTTGTGATATAATATTGCTATCTTCCCAATTTACACACCATAAAGTAAGGTATTTTATTTATTTTTTTGAGACAAGGTCTCGCTTTGTAGTTCAGGCTGGCCCTGAGCTCACTATGAAGCCCAGGCAAGCCCCCAACTCAGCAATCCTCCTGTCTCTGCCTCCCGAGTGCTGGGATGACAGGCGTGAGCCACCACGCCCGGCACTGTGGTATGTGGTATTGATGGCTGATGCACGTGAGTCAACACGCCCAGCACTGTATGTGGTTACTGGGATTGAACCCAGGACCTTGTGCTTGCGAGGCAGGCGCTGGAACCAGTAAGCTAAATCTCCGGCCCAAGGTATTTTAATATATACAAATATTTTATTGCACCTGTAATCCTAGCACTCTGGGAGGCTGAGACAGGAAGCTTATAGGTTTGAAACAGCCTAAGCACTGCTTAGCAAGACGCTATCTCCAAGCAAAAAATAATAAAAAAACAGAAGATGTAGTGCAATGCAGAGGCCCTGGATTTAATCCCCAGTACCATCAAAACAAACAAAAATGAAAATAAAAACCCTCTTGTTTATTTCAGATTATGTGCACATTATTTTACGTCTGCTTATCAAGACATTTCACTTGAATATTTCATTATTTTCAACATGAAGCTGCTTTAAACTTTTCATTTGAGTAACCTCATCTGTACTTCAATACTGACTACAATGAAACAATGAAACAACACTCCTATTTAAACATTTAAAATGAAGATGTTTTAAACACTAAAAATTAAATGAGCGAACAAACACAGGAAAATCTATATCTATCCATGATTAAAAACTATCA
This sequence comes from Thryonomys swinderianus, assembly GCA_004025085.1. Taxonomy (NCBI): domain Eukaryota; kingdom Metazoa; phylum Chordata; class Mammalia; order Rodentia; family Thryonomyidae; genus Thryonomys; species Thryonomys swinderianus. The sequence goes on along the minus strand of PVIC010000129.1, from coordinate 57,619 downwards.
TTTTTCAAAGAAAAATCAGTTCCACTAAAGCTCAAATAATCTAGAAAATGTATGTCCTATTGTTTCCCCTCTAACCTCAACTGCCATTTGTACCATATGCCAGGTTTCTCTATATACCTAACTTGCTCAACTGTGGGTGCACAGTTTTAACAAAGTATTAACATGCCCAAATGCCCAAAAGCCAGTTCACTCTACAATGCTTAAGACTATGCTAAAACCTCCCAACCAACCCCATCTAATTACACAGCATCTTATAACTCGAAAGCATCTGCATAGTTTTCAAAATCACTACATATATTTTCTTCAATCATTACTAAACTGTAACCTCCCAGCCAGTCTTGCTACTTCTACACTTTCCACTCTGTGCCTGAAGAAGGCCACACACAGGAAAAGAATCTAATGTCAGTGATGAATGTTCTGAAGCAACAACCTCCACTGTGTGGACTAACACGATCCTTAGGAACTGCCCTTCATTTCTACACAGAGAAGTACACTGAAATGAGGGTTCAGACACTACAACTTCAGGGGGAAAGTGTGTGTATACACATCAGACCTTTATATCCTACACATTTAAAAACAAACGAGATACTACACTTGATCTGCAGGGAAAAAGGAACTCTTCTCTGTTGGTGGGATTGTAGACTTGTGCAACCATTGTGGAGATCGGTGTGGAGATTCCTCAGAAAACTAGGATTAGAGGTCCCACTTGACCCTGCTATTCCTCTGCTAGGAATATACTCGAAGGAATTAAAAGAATCATGTTGTAAAGACATATGTACACCCATGTTCATAGCAGCTCAGTTTGTGATAGCCCAATCTTGGAAACAACCAAGATGCCTGTCGACTGGAGACTCGATAAAGATGTTTTTTTGTTGTTGTTTGTTTGTTTTTTAATAAAATGGAGTGTTACTCTGTCATAAAGAATGACAAGTTTCAGTCATTTATGTCCAAATGGATACACCTTGAGGACACCCTAATAAGTGAAATAAATAGATCACAGATATGTAAATACTGTATCTTTTCTCTAGTATGAGAACCTGTAGATATAAATGAGTTCTAGAATGTATGATAGATTTTAAGAAATAGGAAATATTCAAAGGGAATGAGGTAGGGGAAAGTAATGAGGGGAAAGAATATGATTTGGAAAGAAAAATAACATGTATATAGGGGGTGGGGAGTTGTGGGTGGGTAGGGATATAGGTAAAAATGAGAATTAACTTCTGTCATACACTGGTACAAATTCCCCAATGTTGAGTGTGACTGTGAGCTGTATATAAAATGTACCAATAAAGAATTTAATTTTTTGGGCCAGAGGGTTAGATCAGTGGTTCCGGCGCCTGCCTCGCAAGCGCAAGGTCTGAGTTTGATCCCCAGTTACCACATATAATGCTGGGCGTGGAGACACGCCCACCAACAATCAACACTGCATACCATAATGCTGGACGTGGTGGCTCACGCCTGTAATCCCAGCACTCGGGAGGCAGAGACAAGAGGATTGCTGAGTTCGCGGCGGCTTGCCTGGGCACCATAGTGAGCTCAGGGCCAGCCTGAACTACAAAGCGAGACCCTGTCTCAAAAGCAAAAAAAAAAAAAAAGAACTCAATTTTTTAAAAAAGGAGAAACAGATAGAACAGGTTAAAAAGAAAGCTAAAAGATATGGTCACAAAATTCACAAAAGATTGTAAAAATTGGCCTTAAACACATGAAAAGATGTTCAGTCCAAATTAGAGCAGTGCACAATTTAAAGTATAATTTATTATTTCTCACTGATCAGACAGATAAAAATTCAAATGCTTCAGCACACACAGTTTGGTTACAAGAAAACAATTATTCTGGATTTCTGGTGAGAATATAAAGAGCTACAAGTTTTATGGAGATTACTTTTGATTATCAGAATATTCTAGCTCTTTTCCTCCACTGAATACCTTATAGTTAATATTCTTATCTGATAAGCAAATAAAACATTAAACTATTTTAAAGAAAATTTAAAGTAGTAATGTATGTTATTTCATAAATAACACAGAAAACCAAAAACACATTTTGCAATTTAAACTTCTCAAGCAATGCAAAACACAATTCCAGGCTGCTTTTAACTAAGCAGCATTCCTCTGCTCCACTGATCCTTGCAGCTGTTGTTAGTCTACATTTATTTTGTCTAACACAGGTGGATTTCTTCTTTTCTAAAATGCTTAGAACAGATCAGATTTTTTTGGATATAGAAGTACTAGCCTTGAAACTCAAACTTTGGTGGATTTTGGAGTGTGGATTGACTTTAAAATTGTAAATATTTGGTAATTTTTATGTAAAAACTTTAATTACCAGTATTAAAGTATTCACAGCTGCCAGAATATAATGAAATAAACTTTTTCTATCATTCTGAGACTAGGATTACATCATCACAATATCAGAGACTTGACAGTAATCACCTTTGTCAACTGGCCACATCTGATCCCTGGTAACATTTGCACCGGGAGCAGAGGCCAGAGAACAACCCTGTTCCTCCTCACAAAATGACTGAAGTTGAGCAATACTGTGAAGACTTACATTTACTCACTCATAAAAATAAGTATGATTCACCTAGTACATGCAAAGCACTGTGTTCTAAGGACTTCGCATCCCTACTTCATCAAATGCATCAAGCCTGTGAGGCAGCATCACTATGTCCCCACTGCACAACTGAGGAGACGGGCACAGAAGAGAGGATGCAGCTCATAGCGACCCTACGCACCACACACCACAGGGCAGTTTCGTGGGCTCAGAGAACAACAGATACTGTCACCTTTACACACCAGTGGCTTTCAGCCAGGGGCAATTTCTGCTCCCCAGGGGGAATTAGGCAGTGCCTGGAGATTTTTTGTTGCCAAAAAGAGGATATGTTACTGGCATCAGGTGGGTAATGCCAAACCATGGCTACTGCTAAATACTTGCATGTGTAACTCCCTACACAAGAAGCCAAGTTTGCTGACTACTATTCCAACTATTTCTCTCTGCTTATTGTGTAAGTTAGTGATGGAGACAAAAATCTCCCACCATAATTAAAGGTCACCAGGGTCTCTGAGGTGCCTTAAAAGTCTGCTACTAGCCAGGTGTGGTACACACACCTGTATCTCAACACTTGAGGCTGCGGCAAGAGGGTCATGAGTTTAAGGCCAGCCTGGGCAACATAGTACTTTCAAAGGCAACCTGGAGTACACAGTGAGACCCTGTCTAAAACAAAACAAACCAGAAGTCTGCTTTGTCTGATGTTCATACACCACCTTTCCACGGACTACCATTTGCTTTTCTATTCTCACCTTTATTTCCGTGTGTTCTTGATATATCTGTAGGCAGGCCCCTTGTCTTTCTATTGTCTTCTTTCTTATTCTTTCTAAATTGTGACAGACTTGCTTTCCATTTCTTTGTCATTAATGTAGGAGTTACACTAACAGTGGTAGTGGTTGTCCTGGAGATGACAGCCTGAATTGCTGCCTTATCTAGAAGCCTTTAGTAAACATCATTTTTAACCACTTCCCAGGTGACACAAGGGGATTAGAGACAGTTCTCAATGTTAAGACTGATATGCAATATTCCGGTATGTATTTCAACTAGATATGTGTACATATGATCATAAGGAATTTAGATGATCAACATTCATTTAGTTTTGTGCTTATATCATTTTTATCACCGTTCAGGGTAATTTCAGGTAATAACTCAGGATAATAGATATTTAACACTTTAGTGACATAAATTTTCAGCTTTTTAGTTTCTACTATTTCTAGTAGAAAATCAATGCCATTCTTCAAGGGGCACCATTCAAAGGAACAGGATTGACTTTAAAATGAGGTTTTTCACTAGAACTCATGTGGTAAATGCTCAAATCTATAAACTGAAGACCTTTAGTTTCGAGTGCTCAGCCATTTGTTCTTTAATGTGCCTGCGTCATTTTTTTCTCTTTTTGCATATGAGAATCTCACTGTGCTGTGTATTAAACCCTTCTATTATCCATTCTTTGGAGACTTCCTCTATTTCGTTTATTTTCTTCTAACTCATCTTCCAACTCCCTACTTCATTCCATGCTGTCTAATTTGCTGTTAAATCTATCCACCAAAGTCCTAATTGGAAAGATTATACTTTTCAGTTCTAGAATAATGATTTTTCATTTTCGATAATTTGTACTTCTCTAAAATATCAATTAGCCAAAAATTCCTCAACATGGCCATTTAAAATTTAAAAACTACAGCATCTATATTACTTGTGGGTCTGATTCTATTCTCTATTGCTTCTGGAATTTTGTCTTGCCATATATCTAATTATACTGTGTGTTGAACGCTAAATTTGCAGAACTGTCCAGTAACATGTCTTCAGAGGATTAATATATGCTGCTATAAGGTGTTTGAGGATACCAATGATGATCTTGTTAATGAAGATGCAGAAATTATGATTTGAAATTAAACTGTCATGCTAGAAAAGGAGAGCCATGGGGGGGTGGGGGGGGTGCACACATGTGAATAAACTTGACACACCCTCTGTCTTTGAGCCGAATCTTTAGCCCTTGCTTTGGTTTATCTTTACCCAAAAGGTAGGAATATTTTCAGGTACAAAGCAAAAACTCTCCAAGGCAACCTCATACCCGTGGCATACCTTCACATTTTGTTTCTGTACACTTATAACTTGTAACGAGCACATTTAATATCTCAGTTTCTTTTTCTGAAATCTGCTTCCCTCAGGGGAAAAAAAACTTCAAAAGTAGGAAGCTTACTCCTTAGATTTCTGACTTTCCTTACATACTTTTCTAATGATACCATTTAGCTTTGTTTGTTTTATAGTACTGGAGATTAAACCCAGGGCCTTAATTCTGACCTATATTCCTACTTTTCTTTTTAATTTTCATTTTCAAATATGGTGTCTTAAGTGGCTAAGTTGTCTAACCTGGGCTCAAATGTGTACTCTTCTACCTCACTCTTCCAAAGTGCCGGGGATTGCAAGTACGGACCACCATGCCTGGCTACCTAGCTTTCTGATACTTTTCATGAAATTTGTTTTTTTTAGTCCAGCATTTTGTTCTTAGCTAGACAATCAGAATTATCGAGCTTGCTATTTCCAAACTCAGAACACCTAAAAAAATTTTAAGCAAGGAATTAATAAGGCAGATGTTTAAAAAGAACATTTAACAGACAGAAAGGCAAACTAGAAAAGATAACAAGCCTGGAATCCAAGATGAAAATAATATGAAGTCTAGTGGGTTTTTTTGTTTTTTCTTTGTTTGTTTTTTTGGGACAGGATCTCACTTTGTAGTTCAGGCTGGCCCTGAGCTCACTACATAGCCTAGGCAAGCCTTGAACTCAGCAATCCTCCTGCCTCTGCCTCCCAAGAGCTGGGATTACAGGCATGAGCCACCACATCCAGGCAAAAACAGTTTTTTAGCCTTCCTCTAACATTTGCATTTGACTTTAAAATATACTCCTTTTTTGTACAGTATCACTACTAAACTTACTGGGGACCATGAAATAACCTTTTATAAAATACCACTCCAAACCCCTATTTCACTTCACAGTGCCAGTCAATTGCAGTCAAATAATATGAAGCAAAAACTCCAGAAGTAAGTTAAACTTCAAGGCATTTTGAGTAACACGATTAAACTCTGGTCGTCCTATTCCATCCTTCCCTGGTGTATTCTCTGTCCAGTATCCTGGGTGTATATGCTACCCACCCATAGCATGTAGCAGCCATGATGGCTGTCTGATCAGCCATCCCAGTAGTGTACGCAAGTCATCTTGATTTTCTTTTATAATGTCCTAAAATGTAAAAGTAGTCAAAGAGAAAGTTGAAATTCCAAGACTTGATTTACTTATTTCCCATGATTATCAGCATCAAAAATATAAATTTCAGGCTCCTTCAGGTATACACATTCAGGATTCTGACGTTGTTACTGCTGTAAAGTGAAAGTTTCTTTCAGATAATTTGTCGTAATGAACTTGTAATTCAAAGTTAAATTAATAGAATTTCTTGTTTTATTCCCTCATTAAGCTCCTTGAAGACTATGTGAACCTTTTAAATGCAGTCTTGTATATATTCATAGGCACAAATACGTAACTTACCACTTCAAGAAGTATTTTTGTACACTGATACACAACAATAACCAGCTAAAAGAAAACTATTTAAAATTCAAATTTACAAAATTCGAGTTTATGGATAATCATTCTACTGAAGAAATATTACTAAATAGTTCTTCCAAGACATGCAAAGTAATTCAGGTGACAGAAATGTAGTATATCCCCATTTTCCTTCATTTTGCATAAACTTCGCTTAAACGGACACACATCCACAAACAGTAACATATGTTATGAAACTTCAACAGTTTGTAACTGAAATCTATGGCTGGTATTAAAAGATGCTAAAGGTCCACACTTACAGTAGAAAGAACTGCTGATTGCCAGGTTGGCACTTAGATACAGAAGTTACCATCTGAGCAAAATTGGTTTCTTCACCACTTCTACTGCTATTGGGCACTACCACCTTCGAACCAAAGAGTGGAGGAGAACTAGGACAGGAGAACCAGTGAATCACTGCTTCCAGGTCTTCTCACAACTCGAAGTATGAGGAATTGTGCCAGAGTACAGGGAGAGCAGAGTTAGGGGACAGACCATTCCTTGGCTCCACTCCAAACCCAGCCATGAATGGAGCAAGAGTAGGAGTCTGCCACTGACCACAAGACTGAAATAAAGACCGTGAGTTTTGAATAGCGCTGTGCTTTAGTTGCTGAAATTTGGAAATAGATCAAAGCTCTGTTTTAAAAAGATCCTGTCACCGAGGAAATAGAATAGGATGGTTTGATTAAAAAAGTAACTTCATATTACAATGATTTGGGATTCCAGTTATATCAGCAGATCTATATTTAGTACCATATGATCTAGTTAAGTGAACAACTTTTAAGGTTATACAGTGTGGGCTATGGTCTCACCAAAAGATAAGGAATACTTAAAAGTACAAATATTCATTGTACAAATCATTGTAAGGAACAAATGCTGTACCATGATCCATTTGTAAGTGTTACTAATTAGGGCAAATTCTCAAGGCATGGAGTCTTGATGAAGGCTATCCGGAGGGCACTGCACCCCTAGGGCCAGGCACACAAGGACCTTCACTGAGGAGGGCAAGGGAGCCACCTGCAGCCAGGCCACCAAGGGGGCAGAACACTAACACTCCAAGAAGTGGTTTGTCTTTAAGGAAGGTTAAGATCGGAAATGCTAGATCAAATTTTATCTGGGCTGTCTTTCTTCTGTCACTGGTGAAACAACACTGTTCAACACCACTGTTGACACCACAGTACACCAGATTGCATGGGGTTTAAGGAACGCAAACAGCAGGCGACTTCAGAGCAACTACTGTATTACAAACGACTAAACTAATGCAAGAGTAGTTACAGCACCAAGACAGAAGAAACCTTTCAAAACACCTGGGAGAAACTCCTTCTGAATGATATATATACAGGAAGCCACCTACAGCCAAGCCCACCTGGAGGCGATTGCCAACAACAGTGCTCTCTGCAAGAAATGGACAGCCCCGAGTTTATGAAGAACCATTCATTTTACATGTCATTTCCCAAAAGTGAAGGGTATGTGTTGGGTGCATGCCTGTAATTCCAGCAACTCAGGAGGCTGGGGCAGGAGAATCAAATTTAAAGCCAACCTGGGCAATTTAACAGAACTTTTTCTCAAAACACAAAATAAAGCTGAAAGGGCTGGGGATGCAGCAAGCCCCAAAGTTCTATCACCAGAACTGAAATATAAATAAGAAAAAATAAGTAAAAGAAAAACTTAAGGAAGCCATACTTTACTGAAGGGGTGTTCAAACGAACTGCTGGGGCACATTTCTTGAATTGCTTTCAGGGTTGTGTATTACAACATCCAGGACATACGGTGTTTTCACCACTACAAGCTATTTTCTAGCTGGACTAGTTTTGCTGCGCGGGAACAAGCTCTGGAATCGAGAACTCGCAGTCCCAGCCGGTGTGTACACAGCCTAAAGCAGGCCTAGGGACCAGTGAGCTGTCCGGTGCGTTCTTCAGGACGACAAGGCTGGGGGCACCGGCCCGGGCTGTGTCCCTTTCTATGCCATCACAAGGCCTGTGACCTGCCCGAACTGGGGGCGCTGGACACGGAGAAGGCCGCGACGGGCTCCCGCGGCGCCAGGAGGGGGAGGGCTCCGCGGAGTCGGCCCGGAGCCGCGCGGAGCGCACACGGCCGCGGGCGCCGCCCTCCTGACTGCTTCCCGCCGCCCCGGGCCGGCCGCTCGCCACGGTGCCGCCGCCGAGGACGCCCGCGCCCGGCTCCCGTCAGAACCCGGCGTCCGCCCACGCCGGCGGCCGCGGCGCGGAGGCGGCGGCTCGGACGGGCGGAGTTAGCTCCTCCGAGGCCAGCGCGGGGCGGGCTCGCGCTGGGGCTCGGGCCAACGTCCGCACAGCGGGCACCGCGCACCGGAGGGCCACAGCGGCGTAGCCCGCGCCCGCGGCGTCCCGCGCTTCCCGCCCGCGACCAAGTCACGCACCGCGCGGCCTCTCCGGGGCCGCCCCGCCCGGCCGCCCGCCCGGCCGCGCCCCGGGAGCGGCGGAAGGTGAGGCGCGCGGAGGAGCAGGGGAGTCCCGCGGCCGCGGGGCGGGGCGGGCGGGCGCTCACCCGGGCCCTCGGGGTGCTCGTCCCGCGTCGCCGGCCCGCGCGGCGCCCACAGGCGCGAGGCCGGGCCCCGCAGCAAGCGCTTCCCGGTGCGCGCCGCCAGCGACTCCATGCCTGACAGACCCGGGCGACCGGACGGCGTGCCTGACTGGGCCCGGGGGCGGGGCCTCGGCGTGGGGCGGGGCCTCGGCGTGGGGTGGGGCCTACGGGGTGAGGCGGAGCCTCACAGAGCGGGAACTGAAGCACTGCTAAAATCTGAGGGGCGTGGCGGCGCCTGGGTGGGCGTGGCGAGCGGGTCTGCCGGCGCCCCGGAGTGCGCCCCGAGGGGACGAGGGCGGGCGGCGCCGTCGGGCTGCGCGGGTGGGGGCGGCCCAGGCCCAGGCCCGCGCACCTCTCGCTCGTCCCGCGCGCGTCTTTGCCCCCGGCTCCCGCGGACCCGGGTGGCTTCAGCGTCGGTCGCCTGAGCTGCGGCGCCTTTGCCCACGAGCCTTGAGTCTCCTCGGGGTCACCGGGATGGGGATCGCGTCCGAACAGGCTTTTCCGCTTGCTTCATTCCGATTAAAGCACCGCTTTCGCGTCCACCTTCAGCGGAAACCGCAGGTGGTGTGCCTGCCCCCAGCCCTCGGAGGCCCGGGCTGCGGGGCACAGGCTGCGGCCGGCGCTGGGCGCTGGAGGGCTGACCTGCCCCGAGCGCGGCCGAGCCGAGGGGCCCTGCGCGCCGGCCTCGGTGGCTGCGCTGCTTCTCCGTGTCCTCTTCGGCTGCACACAGCCTCCCTCCCGGCCGGCCGGCCTCTCCTCCGCAGCAGCTCTGGGCCTCAGCTGGCTTCCCCCGCGCCTGCCAGCCCTGCCAGTCTCTCCCTGCACCACCGCTCTGTACTGGGACAGGAGGCCTGTCGCCCCTGGAAAAGGACCTTTCCTTGTGCACCTTACCTACATCTATGAGCTACAATTTGCCTCATTTTTAAGAGACTTCCTTGGTATATCCCATAAAATCCACCCCCAGTGCAGCCACGCACTTGTGAAACCAGCGCTTCCTTCTGACCGTTTACACCGCCTGAAGGAGACTCAGCTGGAATCCCGCACCCTTCCTTTTTGCAGCCTCTGAGCTACTTCCTGGCTGTGGATTTGCTGTCGCAGACGTTTCCTATTAGTGTGGTCCTACGGGGTGCGGTCTTCGAACCCCGGCTGTTGCCGGTTTATTCTTCTGAAGCTTTCTGTGTTGTAGCGTGTACTTCAGGCAATTTCCTGCCAAATAATGTTCCACCATATATATTATGGTGGGAGTATCTATTTACTGGTTGGCAGACATCTGAATTGTTTCTTCTGGGGGGAATGTTAGGAAAAATGTTATAAGAATCTGCATGTCAGATGTGTTCTTGACATTTTTCACCTGAGAGTTACAATGGCGTTTACTTAATCTGCAGATTCAATAATTCCCTATTAAAATTCTAGCTGTTTTCTTTCAGAAGTAGAAAATAGCCTCCTGCAAGAACCCCTTCCTTATTTTTTGAGATAGGGTCTCACTAAGTGACCTTGCTGCCTGGACTGGACTCAGACTGGGGGGGTCTTTCTGTCTGAGCCTTTCAGTGCCAGCAGGCCTGGCATCCAATTTTATTTTTATGGAAAAAGAATATTTTCAATTACTTAAACATAACCATAAGTAGATTACCCCAAAACACTGAACTGTGAGTTTTATATTTCTTGATAGATCATTACATCTGTTCATATTTTGAGAACTATTCTTGTCAGGCCTGGTGTGTGTTCCCCCTCCTCAATCTTTCTGTTCCTTCCCAGCTTCTACCTGTCAGTCACGTGCACATCAATATCTCTGATCTCAATTCCATTTTTTTTAAGACTCTACCCCATGGCTTTTCTATTAATAACTACTGTCTGACATACATCTTGGCTATTAGGGGTAGCTGCAACCTTTTATTCATCACTTTTTAAAAATGCCTTTTAATAGTAGTAAAATGTTTAGATTTTAGGGAGCAAATGTGACTTAAACTGGAAGCAGAACTCCTGTGTAGCATTTTAAGAAAACAGAGAGGGAGAGATGAGTTCAGGAGCACCATGCATCTCTAAATCTGTAAGCAAATGGTAGCAGTGAAATCTGTTCTCATTAAAAGACCATTAACTCAGAACCACCACATCCTAAAAGAGCACAAGTTAAAAATAGTTTTGTCAAGTCAAGATAACCACATATCTAGCTGGCTATTGCTTTGTGAGAGAAATGTCAGTGTCAGCACTCAAATCTGCTAAGTAGAAATTGGGCATGGTGGCTCACACCTGTAATCCCAGCACTCAGGAGGCAGAGGCAGGAGGATTTCCATGAGCTCAGGGCCAGCCTGGTCTACAAAGTGACAGACACCCTGTCTCAAAAAAAAAAAAAAAAAATCTGGTAAGTGGTATGGCACTATCAGAGAGGTTTCAGAACGGCTTGAAATAACAGAATGGCTGTTCATCAGTCAGTATACAGGAGCTGCCAGGAAGCCTGAGGCCTGGCTTGTAGGTGGCCAGGGGTCACCTTGGATTTAAACTCTTTCTGAGCCTGCACATTTCTTCTCCATGTCAAGGTTACATAAAAGTCCTTTGCGCGCCGGCACTACCGCAGGGAGGAGGAAGGGTGTGGCTGTGGATGCTCCCAAGGTGAAAGCATTGAAAAACAATGATAGAGATTTAACATGGCCTCTCCAGAGTGGGGAAAACCTAATATAACCACTTAACGTATCCCCCGGGAAGGTGTCAGTTCAACTAGCTGATTTTTATATTGAATAAATTCAATAAAGTTGTCATTTTAATATTTCTTGTTAGCTTATAAAAATCAAAGCAAAATAGGTAATTTGTGGTCATCCTGTATTTAAATAATTAAACTGGTAAGAGGTTAAAAAATAATTTCCCCCAGTAGATGCCAAACCTGGACATCATAACTACAAACCCTATTAAACATCAAGTAGTCTTTTTCTCGATTCTAAAAACCATCGAAAAAGTCACATTAGACAGAAAAGCATTACATAGCTCAACAGGGACACAGCAATGTCCCCAGTAAGGGCTGTAATTAAAGCCTAGATCACAGTAACTGACACCAACTTGCCATGGAGTTGTTTCGGTACTATTTTATTTCCTGCAGAAGGTTGTAATTACACTGTAACTACAGCCCCAAACGCTGGCTCAACAGGCTCCCAGAGTACCGTGCGAGCTCCGAGGGTCTGCAGGAAGCCCACGTGATCCGCAGCGGGAGGAGGCCGCGAGCCTGGCCTGCTCACTCCCGGCCCGGCCCCGGAGCTTCTGCGCCTGCCCCAGCGGCGGGAGCGCGCATCTCCAGGCAGGGCTGGTGATCAACCTGCTGGGCTTTTCCTGTCCACCCTGCTTCTACTTCCGCTTTTCCTGGATAATAAGCCTTCCATGATGCAAAACTTGGTCCTCATTATTTTTAGTCTAAAAAGCTGATCAGAGGGACATTTGTTGTGTAATAAAAGCTTTATTAACATATTTATTTCAGACTGTAATGTAGGATAGCTCAAAGTTATACAGAACTAAGATTCTTAGAGTTTTTAGGTTAGCATTACTGAAATCATTTTCCTGTCATTGATTTGTATTTTTTAAGGTAAAAGAAAAATGGAAAGGAAAAAATGTAAAAGGGCAAAATAAATTAAGGAGACTCTGTCACTAGGTTATTAAATGTTTTTTATGCCAAAATGCAAGTCTCTAGCTTAAATTTGTAACTAGTCATTAGGTTGTTTGGGGCTGTTCTCTCCTGTGGGGGTGGATTACAAACTCAGGTTTGCGCCGAGAGGGGCGCCCTCCACGGTGTGCGGCACTGTCCCAGCCACGCGCACAAGCAGCAAGCTGGGGGCGGGGCGAGCGTCGCTGTAGAAGGGGGAGGTGCCGCCGGCACTCACTGCCCCGGAGCCCTGAGGACGGGCCCTCGCTCAGCACCACACCTCGCCCTGCTTACTCTGAACAATACAAATGCTTGAGTTACATTTTTAATTAGAAGCCCGTCTGATTTATGTTGTCTGGATAACTTATTTTTCAGGCATTGCTGACCGTTTCTATATTCTGAAGAATATTGTGGGATTGTAAAACTTTTTTATCTTTTATGTGTATGAGTAGCGGTATTTTCAGTATAACCAGAAATAAACTGAAAACCAAGCAAAACGGAAAGGGTGGCAAGACACTGAAGCTAAAGAGAATTCCTCCAAATTTACCTCTCTCGGTGTAAATACTTAGCTTTGAATTAGCCCAACTCAATAAACATTTTTAAAATCAGAAGGTATAAATTTGAACTTTACATCTATGCTCATATAGCACCATTTTACAAATTGATCTAACCTAAACCTACATTAGAAAAAGTAAGCTGCTTTTAAGCCTTTAGAGAAAAAATCATTTTAAAATGTAAACATTCACTATCTGCTGTAACCAGTGATTATGCATACTCGTCACTATATTACCCTTTACAGCAATTCTATCAAAATTCCTCTCCAAGTTTCTATCAAAGTTTCTATCCAGTCCCTTCCTCCGCTCTAGCCCACTGTGGCTCTGGTTCTTCTGCAGAGTCAAAGTGGCCTCGGGAGCTCAGAGTTCTCCGCACTCGGAGCATCAGCCCGGGCTGTTCGCGCCACATGAGGCTCTGCGGAGAGGGGGCTCCAGAGCTGCTGCGTGAAGGGCACAGGCGCCGGGACAAGTGCGTCTGAGCGAGAGGGGGAGGGGAGCAGCTGGGGAAGGCGTTCTCTATTGTACCGTATAGATATGTATGCATGATTAAACAGTCACTATACTTTTTTATCCCTTTTATTTTTTTAATTTTTGTTTGTTTGTTTTTTGTTTTGTTTTTTTTGAGACACGGTCTCGCATTGTAGTTCAGACTGGCCCTGAGCTCACTATGGAGCCCAGGCAAGCCTCGAACTCAGCAATCCTCCTGTCTCTGCCTCCCGAGTGCTGGGATGACAGGCGTGAGCCACCACGCCTGGCACTGTGGTATGTAGTATTGATGGCTGGTGGGCATGAGTCACCACGCCCAGCATTGTATGTGGTTACCAGGGATCGAACTCAGGACCTTGCGCTTTCGAGGCAGGCGCCGGAACCACTGAGCTAAATCTCCGGTCCCCCTATCTTTTATTTGTGAAGGTATTTGTGTCAGCTCTTTCTGTGTCAGGTATGCACAGGGAGGCACAAAGAGGAGTGCTGCCTTATTAGACAGGAGGCCTCTTCCTCGAGACAGCAGTCAGTCCTGTGATTCCAGTCTGGCAGGCGGAAAGAGGCTGGAAGACTGGACACACTTGTTCTGGAAGGACTCCACGGCCGTCCCAGCCACACTTCTGCTGCATCACCGTGTCCATGCTTCTGCCTCTGAGAACGGAGCACAGCAGCACAGCTGACTGACCGTGCGCATTCGCATGCAGCTGCTCCTCCCCGCCTTCTGGTTCATTCTAGAAGCATCCGAACAACGGGCTGTCGGCGTGAGGTGGCATGATAAGGACGCCCCTTCCGCTTTACCCACTGAGCAGTGACCGACCCACTTTTCTCTTCTTCTGCTCCTTCATGTCCTGCTGCTTTTCCCTCACCTCAGCTTTTAGTTTTATGGATAAGATGCTGTCAGCCTCGTGAATCATTAAGAGAAGGAAAAGCTGTTTAGATCTCTCAGTTGAGTTTGTTGCAAATTTGTTTTTGACGCCTGGGAGGTGGTTCTTGAGGTGAGCTCCTTCAGGGCTGGTTCCTAGGCCGACATTAGCGGAAACATGTAAGGAAGCAAATCCAGACAGGCCCACAGCCGCTGCTGCAGAGGGCGGGGTGGTCTGCGTGCTAGCACCTTCCCCGGTGTGACCTACGCAGTCTGTACACGGGGTAGCTCTCACCTAATAAGGACAGTAATTCCGAGAGAAAGGACAGAGGAGAGCGTGACTTCTTGGAGGAGGGGACAGCAGCAGGGACTTGGCAGGCTGGCGGAATTTGGGAGGCCGGATGAGGTTCAGGGAGCTCAGCAGCGTAACAAAGCTGGGAAGAGGCTGAAGCGCAACTGAGTGTTGCCCGAGGCGCCTGTGCTTCTCTTCGGCCAGCGAGGGGTCCCTGAGGTGGCAGACTCGGGAGGTGTCGGGCTGGGCACAGAGCTCTGCAGGGAGCGGAGACCCGCGGAGCGTAGAGGGCAGCGCACGCTCCTGCCTCCTATCGGACACGGCCTCTGCAGGAGCTGACCCACAACCCTGTAAGTGCTAAACGCTGATAGTGATGCAAAACTAAGTTTTGCTTACAACCAAATATATTAGCTCCACAAATTCTGTGCCGCAGACTGTTGCGTTGACTTTGCTCCCAACAGTGGGAGAACGAGCCACAGAGGGCTCGGGCACTCGATGACCCTCATCTGTGGGTGCTTCGCTGTCAGAATCTCCTTTGACCTGCCAGTAACATCCTACTGATTCCTTCATTAATGAGTTAAGTAAAAATATTCAAATATGTAAAAATGTTCAATTTTACATGTGCTTGATCATGTCTTTCCCTCCTTGGAGCACATGATTCCAAAACATGCCTGTCCTATGGTTTTTAACTCTGCAGAGTCCATCCAGACACACACACACACACACACACACACACACACACACACACTAAAGCTCTGTCTTTAAACAATTTTTAAAATAGGAAAAGGAAATAAGATTTTTCTTGATGTAGATGTAAAATCTGCTAATTCTTTGGTGTATGAAACTACATCATGCTTCTTCTAAAATTCATCTGCAGTAGTAAAGGCATCTTACATCTTTTGAAATATTATGCTTCACAATAGTAATGATGATTTTTCAAGAGTAGCAACAAGGTTGGGGAACATAAATTATTCTAATTAAGGGCTAGGGATTTATCTCAAGTAGTACCGGACCTCCCTAATAAGCACAAGGGCTTGGTTTCGAACCCCGGTACTGTTGCAACAACATCAAATTATTCCAGTTAAAATTCTATAGGCCAATATGATGACAAGTTCCTGTGGCAAAGCATATAAGGTAGGGACGGAGGTGTGGCGGATGTGAGCCCCTTGTGGTGATTTTGGGCTGAGCACTGCAAAACTTAGGCAAAGGCTGCTGCTGCTGCAGAGAGCTCAGAAAGAGAGAGAGAGAGAGAGAGAGAGAGAGAGAGAGAGAGAGAGAGAGAGAGAGAGAGAGAGAGAGAGAGGTGGTTAGTGCTCACTAGAAGTGCAAGGAAGAGAGAGGATGCCGGGCTCGTGGAAGAACACAGCGGTCAGAGGTGGCGAGCTGTGGGCTGGGCAGGGACAGGGCCCTGAGCTGCTGATTCTGCCCCACAGTGGACGCAGCCTTTCCTCCTGGAGCCCACGAGGCCACTCACCAATTCCTCCTGGTCAACATTTGTCTAAAGAGAAGCCCTAGCTTCTCCAGGTGATTTCTTAACATGCCAACCAGTAGACCAAACAGTCCTATGGAGGGAGAAACTTGCGTTTGAAATGGGAAGGTTTCCTGGGCAGCTTGCGCCGGCCTGTGACTCACTTTACAAACTCAAGACCTCTGTTAACCCAGGCCCCTGTGCAAGAGTGCACCGTGCACCTCTGGGGGTGCTGGCTGCATCTCCGGCTTTGAGAACTACTCTCAGGATTACTGTGTAGTACGGAACCAGAAACTATAAGATGTTGCCATAAACGCCACCACTGGAGTTGCAAAAGAACTTGGTGTTTGGTAGCTTGAATCTGGGCCCTTCCTGTAGGGAACTGAAATATTGATTATGCCCAAAGCAGCCTATGAGCAGTGCGGGCTGTAAATAGTTCACCCCTCAATTGACTTGTTTTGAGAAAGGAGTTGGCCCAAGCCTGTGTGCCAAAGTCAGAATGACTCACACCCAAATTCCATCCCACAAAAACCTTCTTAATTAGAAGAACAAGGGTCTAACTACAACCCTATATTTTGCCTATTCCTAAATTGAGAATGCTTTGTCTTGTCCTTTATGAGAGCCTTTTTACATTAGTACCCATAGTAACAGCCCAACTGCTTGCCTTTGCATGTAGTTCCCCTTTACCCCAACTGATTACCAATAAAAAGCGGTGACTTGGACGGACCAGAGCTGCTTGCCAGCCATCCCTCCTCCCTGCTTAGTCGGTCTCTTTAGTTCTCTCTTTCAGTTGTTTTTTCCTTCAGGCTTTTACCATAGCACGGAGCAGGAGATCAGAACTGCTGCAGAGGCCTCCGACACCCTCCTTTTGCAGAAAGAGAAGACTGAAAACAGGCGCTCACGTCCCCCAGGGGTTTCATACAGTGCTGAAGAGTCTGCCTTTCTATACAGCAAGCACCAGCTCCAGGGCTCTGCGTGATCCAGCCCCTCAAAAGCACTTGTCCGCAGGTATGAGCCCAAAACCTCACGAGAATGAAATCAGCACAGGACGCCCATTAAATGCTGACCTGGATGAACAGGTAACTTCAAGTTTCCACCATCAGTAAGGGCAATAAACTACTAAGGACAAAACACAGCCATCATCAGAAACCATATTGGCTTGGGATTGGCCATGGACTGGGTAGGAGCCGAGATCTGGGGCCTGACGACATTTCACAAAATGCAACATGTACCCAAGAGTCATTTCTGAGATAGAAAGCTTCCCAAAGTTTTTGTCTCTTGACTTCACCAGGATTGCATCTAAAGCTGCCACAGACCAATGAATTCCTCTTATTTTTTAAATGACTCAAAGAAAGATTTTCTGGTGTCTATGAGATTAACTACTCTTACTTTGAGAATTTTTCCTTCTTAAATTTATTAATAAAATGCTTTAGAATTATCCCATTTCATTTAGTCAGTAAGTGAATTTTACGAAAAATTCTGTCATACGCAAAAGCAGTAGAAGAGGATGGTTGACGGCATATAGTCAACACTTCTCAAGATTCTGTCCCATTCACATAATAGAATGCCCTCTTCTTGGCTGAAGTATTTTAAAGCAATTTTCAGATGTTTGTCTTCAGCATCCATGTCTAAATTTTAAAGACATGGCCATTCACCCCAAATCACGGGGTGCCATTATTGTATTAATGCAATTGGCACGCATCTCTCGGTAGAATCTATGAATTACTCAAGAGCAAAATTCTCCACTGCCCAGAGTCTCTTTGTGGCTGATTTGTTGAATCACAGTCCAAAAAGGTCTATATGTTATAACTGAGTAAGTCTCTGATCATCTAGTCTCTCAAACTCTGAAATGCAAACGAATCAAGTTGGGATCCTAAGGTAAGGTATGGACATAGGTACTTCTAGGTGCTTATAGGACTGGACTTCCAATAGGCTGCACTTCGGGCAACAAGATTGTGGCAAAAGCTTCACTGAATTTTTGGTTGTATTTGTTTATTTTTAAAAAATTTGAGGGCCGGGGGGTTAGCTCAGTGGTTCCGGCGCCTGCCTTGCAAGCGCAAGGTCCTGAGTTCGATCCCCGGAAACCACATACAATGCTGGGTGTGGAGACTCACGCCCACCAACAATCAACACTGCATACCACAATGCCGGCGTGGTGGCTCACGCCTGTAATCCCAGCACTTGGGAGGCAGAGACAAGAGGATTGCTGAGTTCGCGGCGGCTTGCCTGGGCACCATAGTGAGCTCAGGGCCAGCCTGAACTACAAAGCAAGACCCTGTCTCCAAAAAGCAAAAAAAAAAAAAAAAAAAAATTTGATCTGTTTATTGCATGTGACTTTTGAAGAAATAGATCAGTATGCTAGGCCCTGTCTTACCATCTGATTTACATGTTGAAGTCATGTGATATTATTTCCCATATCCCTCCTCTTTTTCCCTTTCTATAAAGGATATTAACTCAAAAAGCCCTGATATAAGCCCACTTCTTAGGTAGGATTATCTGGAAGTGTTCTGTGATTCAGTGAACCAGTCAGTCTGTCTGAACCCCTCTCTCATGCTTCTCTGGGGCCAGATGTGTGTGATTCGACTTCTATACCTATCGCTTAGGACTTATATGACCTCAACTCAGGTACTGTTGCTGCCCCACATCTCAATTCTCATCTGTGAAATGGGTATAATAGTAGTGTGTATGCTGCTTTAATGTTATTGCTTTTGCTATCTTTTTACTCTGAGGTAAATGTTTTAGTTGCTAGGGCCTTTCTTCTAAAACCACCTGTGCAGCCCTATGTTCATTTTAGTTTCTGTTCTATGTTTGATATAGCTTTTCTCTTCTTTGACACGGTGTGTACCACAGTGCTAGGCGGAACCCTCAAAGTGTGCAGACTCTGAGTTTCTCAGCATTGCTTTTTTATAGCTTCAGTTTTTTTCAAGTTATAATGGCTCATAAAGCCTTCAGATAAGGCTATTTTTGTTTCCTACATCAACTCAGCCAAGTACATCTTTAAAAAGCGTATTAGTTCTTGGTAGTTCACCAAAGAAATTTAAGTAATAAAATCATACAATATGAAATGGTTTAAAATAAACCACCTGAGCAGACACTATAAAACATTAAGCTTGTTGTTATTCGTATGAATCCTATATGAATTACATGGTCGTTCTGTGTCATCAGGAAAAATTTTTGTTTCAAAGAAGAGGATTTAGAGAGGAAACCTTCACAGCTCACTAAGTGGAGCATCTAGACTCCGCTGCTTCCTGACTCTTCTGTAATAGCCCTGCAGCCTGAGAGGACTCCCAAGGAAACGTGCTACTCTGGGAAGTCAGCGACACCCGGAAGAACTCTGAGGATAATCCAAAACAGCTCAGACTCTTCGGGATTTCCCCACGACCGAGCTGATGAACACAGAGGACAATCTGCAAGGACACAAAGCCTGCGGTTACAGCTAGAAACCTCTGCTAATAAGTCTCACTGGGGCAGAGTAATTCCTAGTCAGCTCTCACAACAAGCAAGTGCTGGCCTGGAGTTTGGGTCCAAAGTAAATGAGATGAGTCCAGCGCTGTCCACCTCTTGCTCTTTCTTCTTTTCCCCTGAGTTTCATTTTTCTCAGATACTTGTGCTTTGGGGCTATGAATACATTTGTTCCAGAGAAATATTCTCTCAGTTTAATGACTTAGAGAATAAAATATGAAGGGAGAATTTCCAAGGAGTATGAAGACTACAGCAAAATAACTGAAGGAATATTTTGAAAGTTGACTCCTTTTGAAGAGTTATTTGTAAAACAGCCATATAGTAATAGAGGAAGACAATACTATTAAAATGGCTTTGTGGGCCAGAGATTTAGCTTGGTGGTTCCGGCGCCTGCCTCGCAAGCACAAGGTCCTGAGTTTGATCCCCAGTAACCACATACAATGCTGGGGGTGGAGACTCACGCCCAGCCCACCAACAATCAATACCACACACTACAGTGCCGGACGTGGTGGCTCACACCTGTCATCCCAGCACTCGGGAGGCAGAGGCAGGAGGATTGCTGAGTTCGTGGCGGCTTGCCTGGGCACCATAGTGAGCTCAGAGCCAGCCTGAACTACAAAGTGAGACACTGTCTCAAAAACAAAAACAAAAACAAAAACAAAAACCTGACAGGCGTGAGCTACCACAAGGTTTTTGAAACCATAGTATTCATGTATGATAAGGGCAAAGAAAAACTAAAAAATTACATAATAAATGAGTTATATTGAACTCAACAGATGCCAAAAACTTACATGTAAAAGTATTGTATAAAAGCAAACCCCTTCTTCCTTAGCTATGTATCTTTCTACCATATACTCTGTATCTGTCTGTCGATCAGTCTTTCTGTCTATCCATCCACACGTACATCACACCTGTACCAGAATCAAGATCAACTCAGAAGGAGTGATTGCTAACACAGACAGCTCATCTAGATCATACAGCATTTTAGGGACTACTTGTTTTATATTTTCAGACATTTGGTTTAATTTAACCTGAAATAACTTATTAAAAGACCAACATGAACAGGAGCTAGATGGAATATAATTATTCCAAAGCAAACAAAACAGCATTTAAAAAACTTAATAAAATTTTAAGCCAAAGTATATTCCCCAGATTCATCCATATAAACACAAAAAAACACAGAGAAGGCATTTATAATTAATCACTCAAATATAGAATGGCATTGCAAAGCTAAGAATGGGCGAATATGATACCATTTGGAGGCGAAAATCTGCCTTCAGGCCAAAAAATATATGTTAAAGGAAAGACAGCCTTTTCAACAAGTGGCCTCTCTCACTGTGTACTGATGGATCACAGGTCCAGATATTAAAACAAATATTAAACCTATTGGAAGAGAAAACAATGAAAGACATAGGTGTAGGGAAGAATGTTCTAAGCAGAACCTCAATTACACAAGAAATGGCAAAAATCAACAAATGGAATTAGATCCCTCTAAGAAGCTTCTGTACAGCAAAACCATCAGTAGAGTGAAGAGACAGCTTACAGAATGGGGAAAAAAAGCTTTCCAGATATTCTCTACAATATACAGAGAACTCAAAAACAGTTGAACCACCTCAATTAAAGAGCCAGTCAATAAATGGGCAAGAGAAGTGAACAGACATTTCACAGGGCAAGAATTACAAATGGTAAACAAATATATGAAAAAAATGTTAAACATCTCTGGCCACTAGAAGAATGCAAATTAAAATCAACACTAATATTCCCATTTTACTCCAGAAAGAATAGTAATCATTAAGAAATCAAATACTAATAAGTGCTGGTGAGGCTGTGGTAATGCAAACCATTCCAACCATTATGGAAATCAGTATGGAGATTTCTTGAAGAACTGGAATTAGAAATTCCATAGGACCCAGCTGTCCCCCAAAGAGAAGTCATCACACTACAGCAGCCCATGCACACCAATGTTTACTGCCACTATAATTTGTACTAGCTGAATCCTGAAAAGCAGCTTGTATACCGTCAAAAGGCAAACGGATAAAGATGATATAGTATCTATATACAATGGAATACTACTCAGCTATAAAAATGACAAATTTGAGGTATTTTTAGGAAAGTGGATGGACCTGGAAAATATAATGCTGAGTGAAATAAACTAGATGCACACACTTCAGTGCTGTATGATGTCTCATCTGCGGAGGCAAAGTACAAAGAAAATGATGAAGGACAGGTAGAAAGGGACAAGGGAATGGATCTCTTGCAGTGGGGGGTGGCCCAAGGCCGCCAGGTGAAGGAGCGAGGAGGAGGTGAAGGGGAAATGGTAATACAGATGCGCTGTGTACAGGAGTTGCACCCCAATTAATGTAAACATTATATGCCATAACATGAGCTAGGGTAATATCTACAAGTATGAAAAACTGGGATAGGAGGGCCGGAGCTTTAGCTCAGTGGTTCTGCCGCCTGCCTCACAAGCACAAGGTCCCTGGTTCAATCCCAGTAAGTACATACAACGATATGATATTGGGCATGGTGACCCACACCCACCAGTGATCAGTACCACACCCCACGATGCTGGGCGTAGTGACTCACGCCTGTCATTCCAACCCTCAGGAGGCAGAGGCAGGAGGATTGCTGAGTTCGAGGCTTGCATGGGCTACAGAGTGAGCTCAGGGCCAGCCTGAACTACAAAGCAAGACCCTGTCTCAAAAAAAAAAAAAAAAAAAAAGGATAGGAGAAATGGAAGGGGAGGCAGGAAACGAAAGAAGAGAAAAGGGAAATTTAAAAAAGAAAGACGCTGTAATACATGTAACCATGTCCCACAGTGATTATAAATGACATGCACTCCAAGCATATGCAAATAAAAATTTTAAAAATATTCCTTTACACCAACCATAAGAAAACTATCTTCTTCCTCAAACCATTGATTAAAATCTGAAAATGTGTGACTAGATCTTATTAGATTGTCTTTGCTATATTTAAGTGAGGATACATATCAGTAGCATTTTCTTAGTGAGTGTAGATATATATTTTTGTCTTCCTGTTTGGAATACAAATGAAAAATATTCCCAGGGCGTCTGATTTTATTTCAATTTCCAAACTAAATATTGAGTGTGTTTGGACAGCATATCCTACTGATACGCTGTCTGTCACCAGCAGACACAGCCCAGGACGACGCCGCGCACAAGGACCCTCCACGGAGGTTTCTGTGACACCTCACATGCGCTTTCCCCCGAAAATCTGTGCAGAAAATCACTAAGATTTAGATGTTCAAAGATCTCGTGATCTTTTATGACATGTTCTACCTCATGACAGGCACATCGCAGCTGCTCCATAAATATTTGTTGAACGAATTGAGTAAATATTAAAATGCAATAAAAATGTTTCAAGGCCTACTAAATCCTTTTAATTTGACTCACATACACAGAATACCTTTTATAATTAAATTTGTGACTACTTAAAAATTAAAGCCACAAAAATATTTTGGTTAGGTTTTTGTTGCCCCCCAAGGTACCACCTGGAAACTGATGAGGGGAAGCGGGGCGTGTTCTGAAGCCCGCGCCCCGCTCTGGCCTGGGGCTCCGTCTGTGCGCTGCAGACCTCAGCGGGCCTCCCGGCGGGATCAGCACTCGCTCCGAAGCGGCCGTGAGTTACCCGTCTGTCCCCTCGCACCTGTCCTGCAAACGTGGGGCGGAGCCGTGCGAGGAGCGCTGCCCCGAGGCTCAGCGAGTGCGCCCGGCCTCGCGCGGGGCTCGGTGCACCCCGCCGTCCTCCTCCCCCGCCGCCCCTGCAGCTGCCGGCTGCCAGGCCCGGCTGCCGCCTCCCGCCGCCTCCCGCCTCCCCCGCGCCCTCTGCTCCCGCCAGCGGAAAGCAGTTTCTGTGCTCGCGGCTGAGGCTGCGAGTCTTGGAATGAGACGAGCGTCGGGAGCTGGGAAGCCAAGGGACGTGTTCTTCTAATTCTACAATAAACAAGTCCAGCAGATATTTGAGCGACACAGAACCGGCTCACGCAAGGCCTCCCTCCTCCGCGGCGGGCGCGACGCGCTCTTCCTCCGGCCCTCCCTCCCTCCTGGCCGCCGTCCGCGCCTTCCCTCCGGCCCCACCCCGTCCGCGTGGCGCGGCGCTCCTGCTGTCCTTCGGGTCGAACGCGATCGAGTCCCCAACAACCCAGAGTCTCAGGCTCCGGGACGAGGCGCCTGCTCACTGCAAGGCCTCTGCTCCGGTGCCTCAGTTTCCCCCGCAGAAGTGGGAAGGCCGGCTCCTGCTGCGCGGACGCCTTTCGACTCCGAGACGCCGTGAGCTGGCCTCTGTCTGCGAGACGAGCCCGTGCGGAGGACAGTCCCGCGCCCCCCAGGCCTCGGTCGGGGTCATTGCGGAGCGGGGACGGCCGGGCGGCCGGCGCTCCTGACCGGGGCCTCGGCCGAGCTGCCGTCCCTGGCGCAGGAGCCGCAGAGCGGAGGCCCGGTGGCCCCGAGGCTCCCCTCGGCGCAGCGAGGGCTTCGTGGCGCACAGTTCCGCGGCCTGACTGCGTTCCAGCCCTGACGATCCCCAGCGCACGCGCCGCGGCAGCCCGGACCGAACGCTGAGCCTCGTTCGGACCGGGCGTCCTGCACACAGGCTCCCAGCAAAGCCATGTCGTGAACACTAATATCTCCTCTTTTCTGCAACAGAGCAGCGGCGAGCAATGGATACTCCTGTGATGGTTTCAATACAAATACCGTCCTTCTGCGCCACGGGCATCAGTGTGCTCTGCTTTAGGGTAGTGTCATAATACTGATAGCAGTCCGAAGCACAAGGTACTCGTACATTCTTACCTCGGTCACCAAGCATGGAAAAGTGGCGTGTGAACGGCAGTCACGGGTGGCGCCTTCTATTTTTACCCAGTCATTCCGGGAGCGTGACGGCGCCGTTCTCCCAAACACGCCCTGACTCACAGGGGCTGTGCCCATCAGCCGGTCTCCGCAAGGTCCTCAGCCATCAGGGTGCAGGGAATTTCCTCATTTCTGATCTCGCAGAGAGCTGCCAGTGTGACTATGCAGTGTTCCCAGAATTCCGTGAGAACAGGGAAGAATCGACAAAATGCACTTGAGTCTTGGCAAACATGGCACTGGGCATAACTGCTGTTTTTTGTTTTGTTTTTTGAGACAGGGTCTCGCTTTGTAGTTCAGGCTGGTCCTGAGCTCACTATGTAGCCCAGGCAAGCCTCGAACTCAGCAATCCTCCTGTCTCTGTCTCCTGAGTGCTGGGATGACAGGCGTGAGCCACCACACCCGGCACTGTGGTATGTGGTATTGATGGCTGGTGGGCGTGAATCTCCACGCCCAGTATTGTATGTGGTTACCAGGGATCGAACTCAGGACCTTGCACTTATGAGGCAGGCGCCGGAACCACTGAGCTAATCCTCCAGCCCCATAACTGCTGTTTTTAAAGGGGGTTTATATTCTATCTCACTATTTTTAGTCAGCTCTTCTCTCCTCCAGCTGTATCTCTTCCTCATCTTGCAAGAAAAATGTTCTCCATTTAACGGAGGGAAAGGGGTTAAAGAAAATGTGGGATTTGCCTTCTTCTACGTCTGGCTGTTTCCCCCCATAAAGACCCTGTGGGCCGTCAGAAGCCAAGGCCGGTAACACTCAGTGGGTGCTCGGGGTCCTGAGAGAGGGACCCCGCACGCCTCACACTCCTGTGTGGAACCAGCACCAGCCCCGGGAGGCACGGCAGTTGCTGAGTGCTGCCCACATCCGGCTCTGAGGACGAGAGGGTGGGCATGCGAGCAGAGAGGACCCTGGGTGCAGAGGAGGAGCCAGGGAGGGGCCATCCTCTCACCTTGCTGCGTGAGGGAAGCGAGGAGAGCAGTCACTTTCCACACGCTGCACGTTCTATAGTAATGGCTTTTTAGATGAATATTTAACCAACTGCAATTGTACACCAGGCAGTATGCCAGGCAGCAGGAAAATCTATAAAAGCATCAGTTTTGGGGTTGGGTAAATAAAATTACAGCTCACTTCTATCTATAAGTGTGACTTGGGCAAGTTGCCTTACCTTTCCAAATCTGTTTTTGTTCTAAGGTTTTTTTTTTAAAATAAATTTATTTATAGAATGGGGTTAACAAAAACATCCACCTCACAGGGTTAGACAAAGACTAAAGACCACAGATAAGTGCCCCGTCTTGTCTTTGGTTCCTGGTAAAATGAGGAGCTCAAAAGACACTTCTTATTAACTACTCCCAGTACATTTTCTCATTGTGGCCTGGTAAAAATCTAGTGTACAACACCATTAGCATCCGCTGTCTGAGGACAGGACAGACAGCCAGGGTACGCTGGGACATAGGCTGCACACCACGCAAGACACCGTGTGCCACAGTAGGGAGCGTGGACTCCTGGAGGCAGCCAGCGGGGAGCCTTCAGGGGCCTCTTAGAAGACAGCAGCTGCAGAGTCTGTGACTTGGGAAGCCCCCGAGTGGCAGCATGTACACCGGCTGTACAACGGAGGGTGGGGCAGAAGAGCGGCCAGGGGCCCGTCTGATTCCCATCCAGTGAACAGCTCTGAGTACCAGCAGCGACCAGAACTCTCGGGGTGCGGTGCCACCGACTGCGGAAGGGGAGGCCACGGGTGTGCTGAGCCTCACCGGCCCCCGGCCTGTGCTCCACCTGCCACAGCGAGCACTTCCGGACCCGCCGACAGCATGCTGGCTTGTTGCAACCTGAACCAGCCCCACAGCCGCTGGTCTTCGTGACTGCCGCATGGCAGGACGTCCCAGTCATCTGAGAAGACAGTAAATAAGTTGCCTGCCACAAGCAAGCACGAGTCATCTCCACACACTGATCATGTCGCCTTGTTCGCCTGCCACACCCATCAAGGGTGGTAAATCACACATAGCAGTAGAGTCACCACACTCCAGCGAGACTCACCACTCAGCTCTGCAAAGGCTGCCTTTTCTTCTTTTAGCAGTATTTAATTGTTCCAGCATAAATTGTCCTCTTCTATTTTTTTTTTTTTTTGAGACAGGGTCTCGCTTTGTAGTTGAGGCTGGCCCTGAGCTCACTATGTAGCCCAGGCAAGCCTCGAACTCAGCAATCTGCCTGTCTCTGCCTCCCGAGTGCTGGGATGACAGGCGTGAGCCACCACGCCCGTCACTGTGGTATGTGGTTTGATTGCTGGTGGGCGTGAGTCTCCACGTCCAGCATCGTATGTGGTTACTGGGGATCGAACTCAGGACTTCGCGCTTGCGAGGCAGGTGCTGGAACTACTGAGCTAATCCTCCGGCCCTCTTCTGCTATTTTTGTAGGAGAATCTCAGGAACAGAATACAGAATCAGAAAGAGCAAGGAATGCAGTGGAGTCGTGAAGCCTGCTGAGGGCCCAGGTGTGGACTGCTCAGGGCTGGCCCTGGCCTCGCACCGCGGAGTGTCGGAGGGAGCCCGGCGTCCTGCCGAAGGGGCCCCCTGCGCCGGAGCTGGGGGCCCTACCGCACCTGAGTCCTGCCCGACAGGCCTGCGTGTCGTGAGGCTCACCTTGCTGGGGCAGGCACGGGAGCAGTGCCAGCACGGGAGCTAAAGTGGGCTTCAGTATTTCATGGGAACTGTGGTTTTAAAGTAACACGAGAAATGTGTGCTAGCTCTTTTTAAAAGTTCTTGAATACATTAAAATCATGATACATTTAAATATGTTGCTTGTACAAGTTTAAAAATTAGTTTCAAATATTTAAGGAAAACGAGAAGTTGTAAACAGGCTAAGGAATCTTTGAAATTATGGAATATTAAATGTGTATAATGTGTCTGAAACTGGGAAAAATATTAACACTAGTGAATAATAACCATAGGATCTTTTTTGACAACTTAATTGTGGGGAATCAGAGTGTGTGGGGGGGTGGGGCCGCTCACAGCAACTCACATTACTGTTCAACACCAAAGTTTCCTTGTGGGCAACAGAAATAATGTTAGAGTATTGTGAAATAATGTCTGAGTGTTGTGCAGCGAGGTTGGAGAACACCGGGGAAGACCAGGACACACACCAGAGGTTCGTGGAATTATGCCGCGCGCGGCCAACCCAGCTGGTCATCCCGGTGGGCCGCAGGCTTGTCTGAGGCACCCGGAGCGCCAGTTCCCGAGGGCAGCACCGTGGTCACGGGCTAGGGCTCCTCGGGGAGCCTGGGAGCCGCTTCTCTGCCCCGTGGCTCCAGCCTTAACGATGCCCCTCCCTAGCCGGCCACGGCGCCCGACGCTCCGCAGCCGCACAGGGCCCTCTCCTGTCCTCGCGTTTCTGGCGGGACGGCGTATTTCCTGCTTGCTTGTCCGCGTCGCGGCCACCCCTTCCCGAGGACCGGAGACCGAGCTGGGGCGCGCTGTCTGGGCCCCGGGGACGGCCGGGCAGTGCGGACTGACCCCGTCACTCCGGGAAACAATCCCCCGAGAGCCCGGCCTTCCAGAGGGCGGGGCGCAGGGAAGCCGGGAGCCGCTGGCTGAGGGAGGCGGCGTCCTAGATCACCCTCGGCTAAGCACGGGGGTGTGACGTGGGCTGAACACGCCCGCGAAAGTGAGAATCTGGGAACTCTGTCTTGCTAGCAGCCTGGGGTCCTGCGAATGATCGGGAGGAGCGGCCCGAGGCCCGTCCCAGTGGCGCACGGGGCCGGGTGGCGAGCCACGGCGACACCCCGAGGGCCCCTCGACGCCTCCCCGGCCGCCCTGCCAGCTCCCGTTCCCGGCGCCTCCCTGGCCGAGCGCCCCCTGGAGAGCGGAGCGGCAGGCGTCGCTGGCCCTGGGCCCCGCTGGCCCCGAGTCCTTTCCTTCCCGTGCCCCAGCGCCCTCGCCAGGGCCTCCGTCCGGAGGTCACCCCGCCGGGACCCCAGAGCCACGCGTGGGGCTGTCCGGCCGGCTGTGTCTCCGCAGACCGCACCCGGAGGGCAGGCCCACAGTCTCGGGGCTCGGAACCTGCTCGACATTACGCCCACTTTTCACCCTACCGTTTTCCTCAGGGCTCGTTGTACACTGTGCACAGGTCGCTCTACTATTAGCACATGAAAACTTCATGTCCCCTCGCTAAACAGTTATTTTTAAAGGTGGCGGACGGAGAAGCGATGCTGAGTCCGACTGTCCTGCAGCAGGGAACGCGGGGTTTCCCAGTCAGCCGGGAGGAAAGTGTGGGGGCGACTCCAGAAGTGCATCCACCACAGGCGGCTCTCTGCTTCCAGGCCACAAGGGTGGGCTGTGCTGGCAAAGAGCCGCAGCACCCGGCTGGAGTCCCGGGTTCGAGCTCCGTGTCCGCCGCCTTCGCGGGCTGCTCCCGAGTCCCTCCCCTGCAAACAGAGCGTGGCGACCGCGCTACCAGCGGGGCTGATCCGGAGACGGAACTCAACACGCGGGCCCTGGGGACACGCCCCGGCCAAGGCGTGCGGGAAGAGGCAGGCAGGACTTCCTTCCGCGTCACACGGAGGGCGGCGCCGCCGGAGCGGCCCGGGGAGACAGGCCGAGGGAGGGCGGCGCGCAGGGCCGGAGGCCGCGGTGCGGCGGGCTGGCTGCGGTTCGAGGAGCCAGAGTGCCCAGCGGCTGTCCGGGGCGTAGCGCTGAGGGCGATGAGGGGTGTGCGCGCGCGCGAGGGGGAGGGCGAGGCCGGGCGGCTGTCCCTGCAGAGTGAGAGGAGGCTGTGGCGGGCGGGGCGGGTGCCGTGGCTGGGAGACCAGGCCGCGCCCCGCTCCTCTCACCCGGCTCCGGCAAGCGGGGCGGCCTGGCGGGAGGCGGCCGCTGCACCGGCTGACGGTGCTGGAGCGCTCGGGCGGACTCCGGGCCTTCCTGTGAGTCCAGCCAGCGGGGCGGGCGCCCAGTGGGGGGACAGTGAGGGGTCCAGGGTGAATCCGCCGGCTCTGGGCTGAACAGCAGGCAAAGCGTGACAGCAACACAGCTTCCGGTGGGGATCACTTGGGATTTGATTGTGTGATATTGTCTTAATGAGTTAAAATGTGGAAAGTTCTTGCATAATGCTTAGTATCAAACCCAAGTTGGGACAGGAAAGCGTTTCTAAATCCTGTTACTCTGTTAGCTTCCCCACGTTCCGGTGTGTCTGAGCTAGGAGCTCACTGTATACTCCACGCTGGCACTGAACTCCCTGTGGAGCCTGGCTGACCCCGGACTTGCAATCCTTCTGCCTCAGCCTCCTGAGGTGTCACAGACCTCAACCACCATGTTCAGTGTGTTAAGCATGAACATGTTTGTGGCAGTCATAACTTTTAGCTGGAAATAAAGCAACTTAAATTCTGGCATACTTACAGACCGGGATACTCTCCCCTGGCAGACACAGTTTAGGAACAGGTTTTCTGGGTGACTCAGAACACCCTCTCCTCTGTTCCCTTTCCTTTGGAACAAGTCTGAATATAGTAGTTCCTTGTTCTTGAAAGTGCCTCATCCTCAAAGTAAGGCATCCATCACCCATTCAGTTTTTAAAATTTCTTGCACTTTACAGTCACTGTAGCAGTGGGGTTTCTGTGTAACAGCACTCATCTAAGTACCACGGAGGTCAGCAGTGTGTTGAAGATACAATGACACTGTTTTATTGTGTATTCTTCAAACTATGAAAGTCAACACAAGGAAAGTATTCTAGAATGTTTAAATGCACACAGCTGTCCTAACCAGCTTTGATTTTTCTGTTTGTCTATTTTTTTTTTGATAAAGGCCTTTGAGGACTTTGGTTTCCTGCCAGTGGTATCAATGCTCTTGCATGAAATTGTTCTTAGTTGGCAAATTGTAATATGAGGTTTTTAAGCTGGAAAATCTGCATTCCTTCTTCTGTCCGGAAAAAGTTCTGCCCACAAAGGCAGCTGCCTGGGTGAGCAACGCACTGGGCTCGGCTAACGTGTCACTTCCGAGCTTTCCGGTCGCTCGGTGCGGGCCCTCGGCCACTCGGGGAGCGAGGCTCATCGGTCCGGTCCGGTCCGGTCGCTCAGGCAGCAGCTGAAGCGATCAGCGCAGGACGTGGGTGGCCCGCGTGACCGGAGGCGAGCGTGGGAGCTGTGTTAACCCCACACGAAGGGCACACAGTCGGCGGCTCATGCTCTGCGGGTTCCAGTGTGCATGAAACGTCGGGAGGAAAGGAAGGCACCGCGGGGGCTGGGCAGGATGGCCGCGGGGAGCGGGCCTCACCAGGTGCTGCCCGCAGGAGACCGTGCCCCGCCCCATGCGCGCCCCGCTCCACACACGCCCCGGTGCGGCTCTGCGGAGGCCGCGTCAGCGGGAGGAGGCGCGCGGCTCGCACCGTCCCACGCACGGCTCTTCCCCCGAGGCCGCTCCGGGCCGCGCCCCGGGTCCACGGGGAGCACCGCCCCTCGGCCTGGAGTGGGCCCGCCCGGGGCGCCCCACGCCTGCCTCCCGCTGCGCCCCTGAACTCGGCAGCGCGTGCGTGCCGTTTCCAGGGTAGTTAAGGTGCTGAGCGGTGAATTTAGGGATTTCTCCTTGCCTCTGACCACGGTCCTCCCCAGACGCAGGCCTGTATCCTGACCTTTGAAGGTCTATCTTAGGATGTGCGACTTCCCAGCCACCCAGCCTCTGAAAGTGTATTTCACTTCCAATACTTTTACTGGTACAACGTGCTTTATCAATTACACTAACAATTCTAATGACGAATTTCGGTGGAATTTGGAATGAAGAAATTATTCCTATTACTGACTTCAGTTCTCTGCATGTATAACTGGAAGTTGTGAGAACGAATTTCAGATTGTTTAACATGCATGTCATAAAGCTCAGGGTGTAACTTGAACCCAGGTCTTTAGTTTCAAAATTTTGTCCCTCTCCATGTCGTCGTGGCTGCACCCTGGTCATCAAACTGCTCTAACACCCTCCAGGGGCACCCTCTAACACCCCCTGGCTGTCCACCATGGCAGCCACTGCCAGGACCCACAGGGCTCAGAGCCAGGAGGGAGGCAGTGCCATGAGGCCGAAGCTGGCCGTGCAGAGGCCACCGGAGCAGAGCGGGCTCGCTGAGTGTGCTGCTCGGCGCCGCCGTTAGCGCGGTATGCGTGAATTACTCTGTATTCTTCCTGCTGTTCATTAAACTGTGTGATGGTCACCATAAAAGAAAGATTAAAAAGAAAACTGGGCTGGGCACCCAGTGGGCTCCTGGCACAGCAGGCACAAGGCCTGGCAGGAATGTAGCAGACCGGGGGCTCCACACACCTGCAGGTCAAATCACAGCGGCCAAGGGCTGATCTTGGGGTGCTGCGGGGGGCGGGGTAGGCTGCAACCTTCTGAAAGATGTGTCTTATAACGGAGGGAGTTCGGAGGCAGTAACTGCAGGGGCAGAAAACTTCCCCAACTCAGCCCAGTGCAGCCTCACTGACAATCAATAAATATTTATTACAGCCGCAGAGGGAGCTGGGCAGCCCGGGGCGGGATGCAACCACAGAGCCTTAAGTGCAGGGGATGAAATATTCATCACTGTCCTTCCGTCTCAAGGTGACAACTACTGCGGAAGAACACAGCCACTTGTACGCAAATCCGGTGCAAAAGCCGCTTGTGCAAATGCTGGAGGGTGGGGGAGTCTAGGGAGAGGGGCAGCAGCCCTGCCCAGAGTGGGGGAGCCCAGCTGAGAAGGGGCCAGCGGCCCCAGAAGCCCTGCACACCCCGGCACTGGGCTGTCCCCAGGGAAAATCACCTCTGAAAAAGGGTTCCAGATCCTTTTACCAGCCAAGGCCTCGTATTTACTTCTGAAGATTTTCTCATTCTTGTTTGTTTTAAAAGACAAGACAATTTATAAAGACAGTTTTAATACCTCTCAAATTCTAACTCAGTATAACTGATTAAACTGAGCATGTTCGAGCTGCTTAGAAAGTACATTTGCTGTGACTGATTATCAGACTCCTCACTGACTAAAAACTTCAGAGACTGTAATTAAAACTAAAGATGGCAGGAGTGGGGATTTCGCTCAGTGGCACCGTGCCTACTACACAAGCTCAAAGGCCCAAGTTCAATCCCTGGCACCGCAAACAAACAAAAACCACTAAAGATGTTCTTGGGCTGCGCCAGTCTCTAAATATTCTAGTTGGGGATTCTGTAAAGACTTGCTGATCATCACAGTATCTGAGCTAGAAAAATGAAATTAGATTTTAATTTGTATTTAAAACATTTCCGTTTCTGAAATGAGAATTTCAAAGTAAGTTGCCGTATGATGTCAGGTAACTGCTTTTGAAATTACCCAGATAAAAGAGAAAAGCTCCTGACCTTAGCTGGCCTCACAAGGTGCTCATACGGTTAGTGCCAGTGGGGAGGGGTGATGGCTGGTGTCCTCTCTGACTTCACGACTAAGTGCTACGGAACACATGTTCTGATGTTGCCGCCTGGTTGATTGTGATTAACTGGTTAGTGGTAATGACTTCTGGAAAACAAAACTATAAATAAATGATAACGCACAGCAACTTCATTTTTAAAAGTCAATAATGAATTCCATGTGCTGTGTGCATTAACAGTCAAAGCCTTCCCTGTGTGCTTCGGTCCTTTTCACACCTTTACTCCTCCCATTTACAGGTTGGTCCACCAAGGCTAATGTTATTTTGATTTGTTTGACCAAAATTTTGAAAAGGAAAACAATCCCTACCTAGTTTTCCCTTCATGTTTCTGGAGCTGAGAAAACTTCATAAGCCACTGAAAGAGAGCAAGGCCCTTACAGTGAATTTGTAAGAGGCCGGTTAGGGAGCCCCTAAAGACGGGCCTTTCCAGCCTCTGAAAACCCAGGCGGGGCGGCGATGGGACACGGAGCGTGAACGCGCTCACTCACTACGCGGCTGGACAGACTTGCGGTGAGGAGAAGACGACAGACGTCGGCCACGGATGCAGTCCTGCGGACTGAGGAAAGAAGAGTCCCTGGTGCCTTGTTACAGTCGGCCCCGGCACGAACTGGACCCATCGAAGCCCCTTCCCGGAGCCCACGCGCTGCCATAGGCACAAGGAAAGACGCGGCCGCCTTTGACTCCCTGCCCTGCGGCTCTCCGGGCCGCTCGCATTTGCTTCCACAGTCCCTCCCCGCTGGCTCCCGCCCGCTCTCCGCTGGTCACAGCTAGGACCTGCACAAGTCCACACAGCCCCTCGGGGCCTGAGAACGGAGCCGAGCAAGCCCCGCACGCCTGCCTCTGCCCACCCCAGTGCCCTGTCTACCGGTGGGCGAGAGGGCACGGCCGCATACCTTTCCGAGGGCAGAACATGTCCGGATCCTGCAGCCAGGGCTGTGTGGCCGGCAGTGCTGTGCCCTCCCTGGGGGCCCGGCGGCGTGCGCTTCCTGAGAAACACTTCCTCTCCTCTGGGGCGCGGCCTCTGCTGGGCCCTGACCCGGGCAGCCTGCGCACTCGGGCCTCTGCCTCTGCCAGCAGCAGCCACTGCGCCAGGGCACGGTGGAGCAGGGCCAGTGCGCGCGGCCTGACGTGTCCCCTGGCTGGCCCCGGGAGACCTCGGGGGAGGAGAGAAGGGCTCCCTCCGCCCTGACGTCTGGGCGCTTCTCAGTCCGGAGTCAGAGAGCCACCGCCGCTCGCAGACCCAGGTTCCGGTCCCGACGCCCACAGCCCGGGCTGAGCAGCGAGCGGGCACCCAGCGGCGATGTTCTCCTGGGAACTCCTCCCGCTCTGGCTCTTGCGAATCCACGGTCGCCGTCCCTGGAGCAGGCGGCAGGGGGGCAGCGCTGGCCCCGACTCCTCCGTCCTGAACTTGCCGACCCTGAGCGAGTGCTGGGGGTCTCACGGGATGACATCTTTCAACAGCAACGCCCTGAGACATGCACAGATCGTAGTGCTATATACTTTTGGTTTTGCAATATGGCGTTTCATTTGTGGTCTGGGGTTACAACAACCAGGAAAAAAAATTCAGCTCAATAGCTAAAGAACTTTGCAAGGTGAAAAGTTCCCGGTTGCCCAAACAGGTGGGCTTCAGAGGTGAACAAAGACACCAAGACCTCGGGAACACCGTGGGACAGCCTACGCAGCCGTCACTGAGAACAAGCCCACACCCCCACCCTCCTGGCCAGCGCGCGGGACGCCGGGGGCGGGTGTCGCGGGACCGTTCTGAGCCTCGGACGTGGCCGAGTCTACGCGTTTTAAAAGGACATGGCGCCACAGCAGTGTGTTCACTCCCACCCTCGGCTCGCGAGCCGCACCGTCACCTCCGCGGCCTCTCACCGCCCTCGATGCGGGAGGCCCCCACGTGAGCGTGCGGCAAAGCTCCCGGCACTGCTGTCCGCGGAGCGCTCCTTCTCCACCTGGCAGCTCACCCCAGCGCTGGGCTCCGGCGAGCCCGTCCTAGGCGCTCCTGCTCCCGTCCCTCGTGGACGCCCAGACGCCTCCCGTCAGGCCCACCGCCGTCCCGGGGCTAGGGCTCAGCCGCGGGGCTCTGCGTGGCGTGCGCCCGGCCACGCTACCTGCCTCCCCTCCCCCACTGGGAGCGGAAGCGCCTCGAAGAGGCCCCGGCTCAGCTTCCCGTCGCCAGGGCTGCTGTGGTCTCCGGGGAATGGAGAGCGGGCAGCAGGCAGAAGGCAGCAGGCGTGCGTGCCCTGTGGACAGACTTCGTGTTCCAGAAGAAAGCACATGCTCGTGTGCACACACGCAGACACACAGGCACACACACCCTGCTCCAAACAAAACACGAACAGATATGGCTCTCAGCATTGCAGAACATGCAGATATGAGGCTTTTACAGACTTACATCTCATACAGCTGTTAATGCAATATATTTGTGTTGTGTTTGAATATTAGTCGGAGCCCACGACACACACAGACGCGCGCACACACACGCGAGGAGCCCAACACATCCATATCTGCACACCTGTGAACTGGTCAGCTGGCTGCCCGTGTGAGTGTATGTTCAGGGCCACGTGTCCACATATGTACCATGTCTACACAGGTGGGTATTTCCCAGCATTTGTCATCTTCTCTGACTCATTTGCTTTTATTAGAAATCAGAGAAGAAAGACTTGAGCCTCAGCTCACCTGTATGTGGTTCTTTCAAGACCAACAGCAAGTCGATCTTCAGTTTCGCTAGAGCTGTGCACAAGGCCTCTTCTGATGAATCCTGGCCCCCAACTCTTCTGGGTGACTTGAAGACAACCGAACATCACCATCAGGAAGTCAATCTCCCTCCAGTTTTGGTTCTTTTGTATCTTCCTGATGTCTTTCTTTATGTTCCTTACATCAGCCTCCTACCACGTGCACTGGCCACGATGTGATAATATGATTCTAAAAGTCCAGGTATTAAATGCATTTTTATGACACTGAGAAATCTACTTGATTATATCTGCTTGAGCTTTTTTTTTTTTTTTTTTTTTTTTTTGAGACAGGGTCTCGCTTTATAGTTCAAGCTGGCCCTGAGCTCACTGTAGCCCAGGCAAACTTTGAACTCAGCAATCCTCCTGCCTCTGCCTCCCGAGTGCTGGGTTATAGGCGTGAGCCACCATGGCTGGCACTGTGGTATGTGGCACTGATTGCTTGTGGGTGTGAGTCACCATGCCCGGTATTATTGTATGTGGTTACTGGGGATCGAACTCAGGATCTTGCACTTGTGAGGCAGGTGCCAGAATCACTGAGCTAAATCTCCGGCCCCTGCTTGAGCTTTTTCAAAGAGTTTCTTTGTTTTAAAGGTTGGTGCACATAGCTCTTTTCCAAAATAAAATTTATGCAAGAAAAGAGACTTGCCAGGAGTCAGGGAACTTGGGGCTGAGGGGCTGTCTTCCTACTCATAGCTGGTAGCCATCAGAGGCAAAGTCCGCCGGCTCACATTCTAACCCAGTGCCAGGGTGTGGCCTTCACCCTCAGGAGCATTTCCGGGCAGGACTTCCGGGCAGTGCTCCCAGCCCTCAGGAGTGGCGCTGAGCAGAGACATAGGGTCCTGGAGAGTGCAGACGGCTGTCCTGAAACCAGCTGTGGCCGTTCCTGGCCCCGAAGCGCTCCGCTCTGCTCCAAGGTGCTCTCTTAGAGTGCTTTGGCCTGCGGGGCAGAGCCGTGGTGGGAGGGGCCTCGCGGGGAGTGACCGAGTGCTTGTGGCAGTGCTTGCGTTGGTGCTGCCTGTGGGCTCTGGAGGACACTGGGCTTCCCAGCTGGGAAGGAGCCTGCAGAATCCACGGCAGCACTCACACTGCAGCAGACCCAGGAGCGCGCGGTACCCTCATTGTTGTTTCGAGAGCACCCGTGATCGAGGTGGCTAAACGGCCAGCGGACACACGCAGATGGCCCCACTGTCCTCTCCGCTGTCCTCACAAGTGCACTTTCTGGCTCCGGGGAGGAAAGTCCCCTGCAGTCCTGTGGCACCCTCTGCGAAAGTCCCGCGGTCGGGCCGGAGCACGCTTCCATCCTGTCCCTCCTCCGTCGCCTCTCTGCATCTGGTCTTCTGTGGCCAGTGCCCACTGGTGCTTTTCTGAGCACGAGTGGAGACTCTCGGGAAGGTCGTGTGGATCCAGGTCTCTCGGGTGCTGCCCTGAGCTACACTCTCAGCCCTTCCGTTGGACCAGTCCGAGGTACACACCTTCTTCGCCTGCATCTGGTCTGCTTAGACTATCTGCCCAGAAACTGGAGCCAAAACTGGGATTTGCTGTTTTGTTTTAGAAACAATGGATTGTACTTCCTGACAAGAGTCACTGCTGTTCAAAGATGAAAGGACTCTGTGTCACCACTCAAGGCCTGACAGGACCGAGCTGCTGGCCTGGGTGTAGAACTTATGATCGTCTCCTGGCTGGAAATGTAGATTTGCACGTCACCTGTCCGGACGTGTAAGCTGAAAGAGCTTAGGAGGAACAGTCTCACAGACGCCAGGCATTGTTACCATTTTACCCCATTTGCTTTACATTTCAATTCTCTTTTGCGTATACGGTAGATAGATACATACATGCATAGACACATGCTGAGCTAGTTAGGAGTAGATTGCACGCATGATGGCCTTTTACCCCGAAACACTTAAGTGCCTCCCTCCTGTGAATGGAGACACTCTTTCCACAGCACAGTGCGGACTCGGAGCGTAGCAAATTCCGCCTGCCCTGGAGCTCTCTTCTCCTCTGCTGCCTGCTGGCTGTTTTACGTACTGAGCCAGCTGTGGCTCCAGGTCGCCTTTCCGATTCTCCGGTTCGGGCCGGTTCTATGACACTCGGCTTCCACAGCCACCTAGAACCTCAGAGCTATATATAATAGATCAGTTAATTTTATTTCTTTCTTAAAAAAGAAAGTATGGTTTGAAAAGGTGCTTATTTATATGACTGAAGACCATCTCTTGCAACATTTTCATCCTTTGCACAGAATCCTAGCGGGCAAGAACTATATATTGTTTGCTTTGATCCTTTTTTCATGACAAAGAACATTTCTTAAGGCCTTTTTCCTCTTTGAAAAAGCCCTAAAGCCCTGCCCGGAAGTCCTGCCCAGAAGTGCTCCTGTGGCTGAAGGCCACACCCTGGCACTGGGTTAGAAAGCTCTCTTCCTATAGTTGAAATCATCTGGTTATGCTTTTTTGCTCTTAAATAAAACAAACCAATCAGGAGAGGATAAAGTAGACTGTCGGATGGGGACAAGGGTCATTCTAGGAGGCGGTCTTCCAGCTGCAGGTGAGTTCCGGGTCCAAACAAGAGGGCAGCGTACCAAGCCCCATGGGAGCTGAGCCCGGGCCAGGCACTGCCGAGCACAGAGCGGCTGTGTCACAGGTACCTTCCGCCCACTTGCAAGGTTGCTGAACTGGTTTCCGTTTCCCTTGTGGGTGTTCTGGTCGGAGAAGAAAAGCACGTTTTGTCCTGTCACTGGGCACTGAGCTCTAGCTCCAGTGGAAAAGAGCAGATTTGTCCAAATGATCTTCCTGTACAAGAGCCCTAACTGACTGTGGCACAAAGTCGCCACCTGGAAAAATCACATCCCAGCTGTGTGGAAAGGAAGTGAGCCGTCTCCTAGGATTAGCGTGCAGGCTTGGGACGAGCACCAGACCATGATGAGTGTGATCTACTCGACCGCCATTGGCTTCCACAGAAACCACCAACACAGCAACCAAACTGGGGCACATTTGTCCTCAGGCCACTGGGTGATTTGCCCGGGTACCGGGACGTGAGCGCTGTAGACCAAGGTCAAAGCCAGCCCCCCCCCCCCCCCGCATAGGGAAACGAGGTTTTCCAGGCCAGGCACATCTGAGTTTGCCTTTTCTCTCTGCCACATGCTTAGCTGCTTTTGCTAATTACACACAGCTCTCCAGACCTCCATTATATCCCTACTATGAAGGAGACACTCCTTCCACCGCTGAGGCCCACGTAGGGTGCACAGAGACGATGTACGCACAGTATCTCAACGCGCATCTGGCACACGGCGGTGCCTTAACGTCGCTCCCTGTGCCCTTTGGCACATTGCCCGGGCTGGCTGGTTACAGGTGGGAGAACAGGTTTAAGGCAGAAGAACGGGTGGATACTGAGCCTCTCCTGGGTGAGGGCACAGATCAGACTGAGGAAAGCAGAAGACAGGAAGCTGTGACCGGGGTCCACACGAAGACAGCAGAGCTTGGGCGGCGGCGCCAGGAGGAACACGGCCTGGGGGTGGGGAAGGCCGCCGGGAGCGCACGGGCCACACTGGGGCAGAGGAGCAATGCGTCCCTGGCCACTGGCAGGGAACAGAGACAGCTCTGCGACATCTGTCCTCAGAGACACAGAACCTGGCGAGGGTGCCCAGCTCACAGATGAACACGGTGCGCTTTAAACCTGGCAGGAAGGTTCCTGCCCAAATTCCCCTTCCAGGATGTCAGTGCCGCAGCAGCGAGACACTGCAGAGGGGAAGGGGCACAGGGAAGACGGAGGAAAGTCACAGCCTGCACACCGGCAGGTTCACGTCCGGCTCCCTGGGCACGGTGCCAGACTGCTGTTTGTGGGAGGTGTCGACATGCCGTGCCAGGGCTCACTGCTGAGTTCTGGTCCACCGGTCGGCTGGCATCCTCTCTACACAACAGAAAGGGAGCCAGGAGGGCCTCTGCCCCGTGAGGAGCAGGAGTCCTGGGGTGCCCCCTCGGCGCAGGCGTGCGGCACACGGAGTGCCTTCTCCGGAACCTCTGCAGACGGGGACCGGGCCCCACAAGGAGGTGGAGGTGTCAGGCAGGACTAAGACTGCCGACCTGCTGGCCGAGGCTGGGTTAGCAGGTGGATCTCACGCAACCCCAGGGTCCCTGAGGGAGGAGGTGGAGGAGCCAGGACTCTGGGGAGCGAGGGGAAGAGCCTCGGCCACTGCTGGACTGGAAGGTGGCCGGACCAAGACCCTGTGGTGTCTGGGCTGGGAGGAGGAGGTGGGGTCCTGTGGTGGACCAGAGGGCGGACCTGCCGGCCGGGACGCCAGGCCAGCAGGAGGTGCTCTGAGCTGCTGGACATTGCACTAATAATCCGTGTTGCATTAAGCCAGTAAGTTTTTGGTAATTTGTCATAAAAGAAAACTAATATGTCTGGTAAATATATACCATACCTGAAGCAGGACATGTTATTGTCACTATTTTATGGAAAGTGAAACCAAAGATTTAGAGAAGTCAAACCCAGGTCGGATATAAAAGTCCACACTAACATCTATATGGCATCTGTCTTTAATCTGATCTATATGTCTGTATCTGTATCTGCCTCTATATTTACTCTACATCTTTGTCTGTCTCTATGTCTCTATCTATATCTAATCTCTACCTATATTACTTTTCAGGGCCAGGATTAAGCCCAGGAAATCTTGAATTTGCTAGTCAAACACTCCACATCTCCGTATTTTCTTTCTCTTCAAATTATTCCAAGACATCTAGAAGAGCCAGGCGTGACAGCCAGACCCTCTCTCAAAAAAAACAAAACAAAACAAAAAAAACTGCTAGGAATGTAGCTCAGTGTGAAGGCCCTGGGTGCCACGCCCGGTATTCCAAAGCACACAACAACAACAACGTCAACAACAACAATGGTATCTCAGTCATTGTTTTTCTTAGGAAACCCCACCACGCACTCCTCATCTGAGGGAGTGTGTCATGACACAGGAACGTGTTAGACCCACACGTGATGGAGCCGGTGCTTAGGCTCCTGCCAGGATGACTGGACACCCTTTGTCAGACCCGGGCCCACCCAGAGAGCCAGCTGCAGTTTCTTGAAACTTGGTATTTGGGAAGGAGCTCACCCTGAGACAGATAGACAGACGGACACAGTCGTCAGCACTGCCTGGCTTCCTGGAGCCCCGGGGTCGGTCCTGGCCCCTCCCTGCAGCGGGCATGGGCTGGCTCTCTCTGGGCAGGAAACACTGCCTGACCACAGTGATACGAAGAGAAGACACACAGTACGCGGTCGGCCCTGAGTCTTAACTCCCGAAGTTTTTATTCTGGTAACTCCTCTCTTTGAAAATCTACTTTTTAAACATAATCTGTCGCTCAGCTTTTCTCCTTTTGACCCTCACGGCACACTCCTCTCAAAGCCGCACTCCCAGCAGAGTGAGTCTGAGAAAGCCTCAGGGCTCGTCCTGCAGCTCGCAGGGCTCCGGGCCGCCCGAGGGCCCTCCGTGCGCTGCCGGACCTCGGAACCAGCCTTCTGCCTGTGTGAGTAACATCCTGAGCCCCGCTTTGAGAAGAGGTGTGTGACTCACACCCACGCACACATGCAGAGGCTGAGCACACACATGTGTTTTCACACATGGGCAAACCGTTTAGATTACTTCTGAAATTTGTTCTCCTTGGCAGAACCTTTGTGCATATCGTACAAACGCTCAGTAGGAGCAAACAAGCGAAGCTGACAGAACAGTCCCCACGGCCAGCAGGACCTCGGGACCTACAGACAACGTGACTGGGCTGGAAAGATTTACTCAACAAAACACCTCCTCTCTTCTTCTCCTTTTTTTTTTAATCTAAAATTATGCAACCTAACACTTCAGTAAAGCTGTTGAGTTTTGCGACTGCAAATGTAACATTTGTCCACAGAAAGGAACTGGGCAAAACCACAAGCAGTTTTAAGTTACTGAAAATGCTCATAGAATTTCACAAAAAAGCCACAATTCAGCGTCCTAATAATTTGGAGGATCTCAGTGTTAATCCATGTGACAGGAAGTAAAATGTGCTGGCAACTAGGTGCTGTTTGCAAGATTCCCAGGAGTCACTGGGCTGTCCAGTGAATCCCTTCCTTCACCCCATGGAGAACAGAGTCACCGGCACAGGCCCGAACTTCACGTTCTTGCTTCCTAACAGCAGGGCCTTGTCCTGGCAATTGACATACTTCCTTCTTCTGCAGCTTCTGGCTATTAACAATCGGTTATTTAAATAACTTTTCAGTCCATGATCATGAAGTAAAACAAAACTCATAGGCAAACAAGACATTCAACAAGAAAAGAGCACAGAAAGAAGTCTAAATATATTGGCTATGAAACCAATCAGTTACATAAACCTAAGAATTTTAAAGAACATTTACTGTACAGTATATAATGGTACTTTGGCTCACAAATGCTTCTGTTTGCAAACCATTTGGATTGCAAGCAGAAAGAACTGGCAAAACTTTGTTGTTGTATGGAAAGTCTGCACTGGGTGATTAACAAATTTGCACCCGTCTTTCATGCACAGACACAAATGTGGCCATCTGTAGAACTGTGGGACAGATTAAGTTTGTGGACTGAGCATCACTGTAATTAGTGAAATAAATAAGATAAGATGAGCTCACATCGAGACATCCCCCAGAGCCTCAGGCGGCCATGGGTGGGCCTTTGGAGGTGGCTGCTGGGGTCAAGGATGTGATGCTGGGATGAGTCTGGGCGTGAGGTGGGGTTAAGGCTGCCTGGCTTGGTGTGGGGGCCACCTGCCTAGGACGTGTAGCCGGGAGAGCACGTCAGGGACAGGAAGAGTGCTGCTATTCTGCTTGCTGCTTCAGCGCTTTGCTGCCCTCTGCTTGCCTTGAACCGTTTCTCCTCTGCGATACCCTTCTGCCGTGCCACCCTGCCTTAGAGCCAGCCAATTGTGAACTGAAACTTCCACAAACTGCCAGTGAGAATAAACCTTTCCTTCTTTAGCTAGGAATGTTGATTATTTTATCTCAGCGATGAAAAGAGTAACTTAGAGAAGAACCATCTGAAAACTCAGACGCTGTATTCACTCACACAGAAGCTGCAGATCCCCACTCCCCACACCGCGTGCGGACCGGCATGTCTCCCTGCTGACGGGTCTGCATCCCGGCCAGCCTCCCTCCTGCTCCACAGAACCCTACTCATCCTGCCACGCACGGGAGCCACAATCAGCAATATTTTCCTCCTCACACCTTTGAAAAGCAGTCTGCAAACTTCTGGGGTCTTACAGAAGTATTATTAGTTTGAGGCTGCGTATGCCAGCACCAGGCTGTACATAGCACGCACTCACTTTTTCAGTTCTGACGTGGCCCAGGGGCTTCTGTCTTTTTTTTTTTTTTTTTTTTTGAGACAGGGTCTCACTTTGTAGTTCAGGCTGGCCCTCAGCTCACTATGTAGCCCAGGCAAGCCTGGAACTCAGCAATCCTCCTGCCTCTGCCTCCCAAGTGGTGGTTACTGGGATCGAACTCAGGGCCTTGCACTTGCGAGGCAGGCGCTGGACCCACTGAGCTAAATCTCTGGCCCTGTTTGTCTTTTATTTTTGAAGCATTTTCGAAGGATTGCTTTCCACATTATCTTCGAGCACTGGCAGAAACAGAAGCAATGCTCAGATCTTTTGTTTCAAGAATTACACATTCAATATTAGATGTTAGCACAATGCAGAAAAGTAATAAAGATAAGAATGATCACCCATCCAAGTCCTGCTCAGAGGAAGCCACTGTGAAGCAACACACATTCACACACGAGGAGCCACGCTGTTCTCAAAGTATGTTGGCAAGGATTTGCGTGATGTTTTTATCCCAGAAAGATGGAGCATTATATACCATATTCCGTTTGTAAAACACAGAAAAACAGCATAAAAATGTTGAAGATTTGCTTTGCATTCCATGTAGGCAAATGATGTAAACACCATTCACACTCTGTCTTCTGGAGAAAGTGATTTGCAAAGGAGAACAGGTTTCTGATTCCAGAGTCTTGGAAAACATCAGGGAAAACATCACTCTGTCTTGAAGGGCATGGGTGCTACCTCCCCTGAGTGCCCGCCGGTGACAGGG
Organism: Thryonomys swinderianus; assembly: GCA_004025085.1. Taxonomy (NCBI): domain Eukaryota; kingdom Metazoa; phylum Chordata; class Mammalia; order Rodentia; family Thryonomyidae; genus Thryonomys; species Thryonomys swinderianus. The sequence continues at coordinate 14,124 of PVIC010000129.1, read as the reverse complement.
TCCGATCCGGGCCCACGCACACCCTGCACACAGCGAGAGCCGGGCCAGGCCAGGAGGAGACGCACAGAAAACCTGGGGCACAGCCTCCAGGAGCAGCATTAAGAGAGAGCTCAGGTTCACTTTGCCGTTAAGTTGGCAAAGAAGCTTTACGAGTGGTGGAGAAAGCACAGCAAGCCACTCTCCTACACACTGTCGGAAAGAAAGTCATTTAAGTTACCTTTCTGAAAGGGGATATAATACATTTGAATTTTTAAAAATCAAAATAAGAAAACTCAGTAAGACATCACTTATAAAAGTGAAAGAAGCTGGGCGTGGTGGCTCACGCCTGTCATCCCAGCACTCGGGAGGCAGAGGCAGGAGAACTGCTGAGTTCCAGGCTCGCCTGGGCTACACAGTGAGCTCAGGGCCAGCCTGGACTACAAAGCGAGACCCTGTCTCAAAAAAAAGAAAAAAATAGTGAAAGAAAAGCAGTTTACTGTCTAACATTAAATGAATAAGGACTGAATAAATTCTTAATATCACACAGTGGCATATTTCACAAGGACTAACACATGGCTTTGACTGCCAAGTAGAGAAAAAAGTAAAATGCAAAGCTCTGTTAGCATTCTAATTGTTTAAAACCCAATACACATATGCATATGCCTAAATCCCAAGACTCCTCCTTGGTCGCTGCCTCTCCTTCATCCTCCACGTCCTGCTTTCCCCGTCTGTGCGGCACTGCAAGCCCCTCCCCCACCCCGCTGCTGCCAGAGCTGCGCTGCTCCCGCCCCAGCCCTGACACCAACCCGGAGATGCCTGTACTCTCCCGTCAGTTTGGCCATAGAAAAGCTCTCGGCCTCCTTTTGTATTAGCTTTCTATTGCCGGGTAACAACTTGCCATGAATCCGGTGGCTTGAACCATGAGAATTAGTGTTTCCCAAGTTACTGCCCACGAGTTTCGTGGCCGGAGTCTGGGGAGGGTCCGCGGGGCTCTCTCTTCAGGGTCCCAGCTGAGGTCGGGGCGGGTGAGGAGCTGGAAGATCACTGCTTCCTGCCGGCTGTGGGACTGAGGCCCTCAGCAGGGAAAGCCCAGTGCCCCCTGTCCCCAGGGCTTCTGCATATGCCAGTCAGTCGCTTCGAGCCAAGTGAGGAAAGCCGCTCCACTATGAGCTGCCCTGGCCTCTGGAGCATCTTTCAAAGGACTCGCTTGACTATGTCAGGTCCACCCAAGACAATGTTCCTCCTGCAAAACCAGAGACCACCTGGGTAAGGGCCTTTCTTATATTTTCAAAATCCCTTTGCTTTTGCCAGCTAGCATAGCTGCATGGTGAGAGCAGGTGTCTCCCTATCCACATCCACAGCCCTTCGCCCAAGCTGCACAGGGAGAAGATGGTACAGGGGCACATGGGGTAGGGACCCTAGAAGCTGGTGCCGGCGCAGCCTGAGCACAGGCGCTGGCACCAGCAGCTGGGGCCTCTGGGAGCTAATCGGGGTCCCTGGATGGGCCTGCTGCCTCCACAGGCTGCCACGAGAGACCCCGGAGCTCTCTGTAGACGAGGACCCAAGGGAGCGGCGTCAGTCTGGAGGCCAGGGAGTCCTCGCTGTGTGCGCTGTGAACCTGGACTCCTCGGGTGCCCAAAGGTGAGACACGGTGCTGTGGAAGCCACCCTGGTTGAGACCGGGCTGAGTGGGCAGAGACAGAATCCCGTCCAGTCCACCGCACTACCTGCCCGCACTGTCCTTGCATTTTTCCGTTAAACACCATTTGGTTTCCTGAATGTCCACGCCGTCCGTGTGTTAGCACTCTCCTCCGTGAACAGACACTTTCTGACCCATCAGTGGCTTCTTGCTGTCTTCTTAGGAGATGCCAAACTTCTGGTGCCCTAGATGTCCTGCATAACCTGGACCCCTTCCTGCGTGCTTCTCCGCCTTTTCTTTAGAGAGATGTGGTGACTCTCCATGGCTTTGATTCTGCTTCCTCACCTGCTGTTCATTTCCCTGACCAGAACGTAGTCTAGGGAAGCAGGGACCTTCCTGTCCTCACTGCTTGATGCTCAGCACAGACATCTCGTCTAACTTCAAAGACACAGCTCAGCACACATGAAAAGGTCTGCAAACACGCTCATGCCAACAGGCCTTGCTGAGATGAGCCTACGTGTTGTGGCCATGTAAGTGAGCTTGGAGCAGCGTGGAGTCTTTCTCACTGGAGGGACAAACTCTATCACCCATGGGACACGGCACTACAGTCCTCAGCAGGGACAGAATCTCGAGTAGTGACTCAGAAGTGAAAGAATGTTATGGGCCGTTGCTGGTTGGAGCAGTGAAACTTTTATCCCACAGAATGGCAGAGACAGCCATTCGCAGCACCAAGGGGGACGCACAACGGACTGGGCCGTGCCAGGTGCTGGGAGCCCGTCGGCGGGATGCTCCCTGGCAGGGACGGTCCAAAAAGGGACTGAGCCCACAGGAGAAGGCTGTGCGGACCCGAGGCCGGCCAGGGCTGTGGGGGCTCCGTCTGCAAAGCACACTGTTCGTTTTTCAGTTGACTTGACTGTCTTTAGGTCAGGCATGTGCTCTTGTATCCCCACTATCTAGAAATGATGGACACACTTATTTTCAGTAGTAGCTGCCGCTGGTTGGAGAGAAGAAAATGAGCCTCTACACTCGGACTTTCTGGGGTCTCTGTCCCTGAGCAGAAAGGTCAAGGCAGTAAGTTAAAAGAGCTGTTATCATGGAAGGATATGAACTTCATACTAAAAGTAGTCAGCAAGATATGTCTTGCAATCCTTTCTCCAGCTTTGTTGCCTTGACATGCTGACTTATGAATCTAATTCTCTTTACTAAAACTTGTGGCTCGCTTTGAGGATTTTATTTGTTATCAAAATACTAATTTAACTTTTTCCTGTAAGAAACTTAGTATGCTTCGATACACAGAGGGACCGAAAGAAAATTAAAGAATCTCTTTTTGCTCCAGGTTGAAAATAAGCAGGATCCAAATTGGACATGAGAAGGATGATAGGTAAAGTCTCTTTAGTCATCCGAGTGTTAGATTCAGGGTCAGTTCTTAAAATTTCACATCACTGAGTGATAACTACATTCAGTTTTATCAAGGCACAGTTTTAAGCCAGTGTGGCTGAGAGGCTGAGGGACTACCAGGGCTTTTACTGTAGGAGAAGGTTAATTACCATCTCAAGGCAGCACCAGTGTCCTCTGAACATCTCCTTCCCAGAAGTAGGGTTCCCCGGTGAAGCCTGTCACCAGTCTACAACATCCCTCTTTCTCAGCTGTATGTAATTTTCTCCAACATTATAAATTAACATTTCAGCAAGAAACTTAATAGTAATATAATGGACATTTCTCCAGATGACGTTTTTGAGTAATTTTTCCACATTTATCAACAGAAGGGGTTGGGAATTTAGCTCAAGTAGTACTGTGCCTACCTTGCAAGCATAGATGCCTGAGTTTAATCCCTGGTACTAGAAAAAAAAGATTTATTGAAAGAAATCTATAAGGAGAATATTTTTAAATTGAGGATATGACTAAAAAATTTCTTACAAAGTTTTCATTTAAAGTAGTTACATATAGTTAAAATATCAGGTACCTCCTATTAGTTTTCTGAGGACAAATAGCCCATCATTGTGAGATTCTATTCTTAAAGACTGTGTTCAAGGACAAATTTATAATAATCATAAGCTGAATATATTCCATCTGCATTATGTAAATGTGAATATTAAGCACTTGGAATTAGTAATGGCTCTGCTCATTTGTTTTTGCAGCTATTTTATGTTTTCTAAAAATATTAAAAGGCACTGGTTAAAATTATTATACAGCTATGTTCTTTGTAGCTAAAATTACACTTGCATTTTGAATTTTGTAATGTTTTGATTTTCCTAAGACAGAATATTCAATGTAAGTTGCCATTAAGATATAATCTCAGATGTTCGTGAGTAATTTTTACTTTCATAGGATATGTTTTTCGGAAGCCATTCTAAGGGCTCAACAGTTCCACGATGTTGTGATGCTTAAGGCAAGACCATGTCAGCATAAGATCCTTGGACTACCTCCACCCTCTGGACCGCTGATACTCCATATGAACTCCGTGAGCAATAGCCAAGCTTGGGGTCTTTCCTCTTTGCCACCTAGAGCAGTAATGACCAGGTCCAAAGCTCAGCCTCTTCTCTGAGTCTTATTTCTGTCTATTAATTAATTCTCCTTGTGCTGTCAGACTCACAAGAGTCTGGGTTTGACTTCAGGGGTTCTAATTATATCCCATATCCCTGCTCCCTACAATGTTTTAGTTGACTGAGCTGTAATTTCATACATTAATGAAAAAAAATCACTGTGAATTCTTATATCATGACTTGCAGAAAAGCATGCTTGCCTGCCCTAGATGTCTTTAGAAATCCTCAAAAATCAAGGGATTAGAAAGCACAGTGATGACACACAGAATACACATCTCTGAGCCATTAGCGCTACTATTTATGATAATTGTCTGCTTTGGTAGTTACATGTTTTGGTTAAATATTTACATATCATTTGCACTTGTAGTCATTTGTGAAAAGAACAAAGCTCTTAGTTCTTTCCTTCACTACATTCCAAGTCAAGCTCTACATAAGAGGATGGAGGCACAAAGTAATTAGAATTCTTCTTTCCAATACACCTTTTAGAGTTGTGTCAACTGAGCAGGACTGCCAGGATATGCTGGTTAACAACAAGTTTTCTAAGCTTTTGTGGATGGATTAAGTGTTGTGTGCAAACACTGGAAGGCTTATCTCTCTGTGAGAACTCACCATGAAGCAGAAGTCTAAGCAAAAGCAATGGAGGATGGAAGTGACCAGACAGGCTCAAGACCTGGAAGTCCCTGTGGTTAAATTCGGGCAAGTTCTGCCACGGCGTGGATGGTATGCCAACCAGAGCACTTGAAGGGAGCCTGGCCAGGGCCTGGTCCTGCTACTTCGGAGCAACTCTGGATGGGAAAGTTCCTTGACTTCTCTGAGTCTCTTCTGCCTCCTCTGTAACACAGCCCATAGGACTGCGAGAAGCAAATGGGACCATGTGGGCCCGAGGCTTGGTCTGCCTGGAGTCCCTGAGAGAGCCTCACACATCAGCCATGAGGATTTCTCAACAAATGAAACAGCTCAGTGGAGTTTTCTCTCCACTGCAGTCAGCATTCTCCCACTGTTACATCTGGGAGATAGGATCAAGGCTAAGCGGTTCACAAAGTTCTACTTATGTCTTGTTTTTATTGGACAAATAGTAACGTACAACATTTGTGGGGACAGTGTTATGTTCTATCCATGTGCACACTGTGTAATAACCAGATCAAGGGGTTCACTGTAGGTCTCAGTATATCTATCCCACACCATTTATCATTCTTTGTGCCAAAGACAACAAAATCCTTTCTTCTAGCTCTTTTGAAATCAATATTTGCTATTAATATCAATATTTGTTAACCACAGTCACGTACTGTGCAAGAGGGCGCCCGCTCTGAGCTGTGTTTCCGGGCTGTGATGCTGCCCCCAGCCCAGCTGGCTGCTCCGCTTCTCCCAGGGCAGCTTCCCAAGGCTACGTGTATGTGCCTCGCAGGAGCCGTGACAGCCACGGAGACGCTGCCCATCCCAGGCCAGGATGTGAGACGACACAGAGCACAGAGACAGCAGAGTGAGCAGGTGGTTCCGGAAGGTTCTGGAAAGCCCGGGGAAAGGGAGGATGCAGAGTGGGCCTGGCAGGGAGCACCTGGCAGGAGGAGACCAGTCAGGAGGGGGCAAGGAGACACCTCAGAGTGCATCTGCATGCAGAGGTAGGTATGCAGCCGCATGCTGTCGTCCTGCATGGTCAAGAACGCCTGAAAAAGGGAAAGGAAACAAAGATTCCTCAGGGTGGCGGCGGTGGTGAAGATAACACAGCCCTGTGGCACGCGTGCCGTCACAGGTTTGGGCTGCAGGTTTAGCATGTGGTAGCGGCAACTCCAGGAACTCAGCTGAGGAGGCTCGGCCGTGCAAAGGGCACCGCTGAGGCGGCCCGGGGATGAGGTGGCACACAGCGGGCGGGCCCCAGGACTGGGAGCACTGACAGCCAGAGCAGAGGCGGAACGTCCTGGAGGGTGGCCAGGGCCAGTGCCAAAGGCAGCAAGTTCAAGGCTCCAGAAGCTGGAAGCTTCGAAAGCTGAGGACAGAGCTAGCCCTGCTGTGAGGCCTGGGAGGGAGCAGATGCCAGGTCCGGAGGGGCCGCAGAGCTGGACCCAGCATCCAAGCGTCAGGATGGCGACCGCGGAGGACAGGTAACGTGGCACCGTGGGGAGCTTCCCGTCTTCGCCTAGAGACTCTGCTGCCCGTGGAGAACAGCAGACGTCAAAGGGACACACAGACGTGTGGATGAAGCTTTGTGGAGAGCTTCTGTAAAATGATTGATTTCACTGGACAAACACAGAACACCCAGCCCAGGAACCCTCACTCTCCGTGAGGACAACAGTTCTCGTAGCTGTTCATGGGTTACTGATAGCTGTTAAATGTTAATGAAATAGACCGCGTGGTAGAGGTAAGGGACGGTTTGTGGAAAGCTTTCCTAAACTTGCTGTTTTAAAGTGACACGTGAGGTCCAAGCCAGGATGGAGGAGCACTCAGAGCGTGTGTTTCACCACCTGCAGGCTTTTCCAAGGGCGTCTGTTAGTCTCCACTGACCGGGGTCTCCACAGCCCACAGCGCCCTGGCCACGCCGCATTCCTGGCTCTGCTGGGCACAGACTGCGGGCTTGTTCACGAGCAAGGGGACAGGCCATTTCCACTGAAGGCCACGCTTATCACACAGGCCCTCAGCCGGCCTCACGTGGCCTTTCTGGCCTGTCCTGCAGCGTGGGCTGACATCCCGAGCAGCCTCTGTTTGACCAGGGCCCGTGACACGCACCTGCTGGGCACAGCACGGAGGCGGCTCTGCATGCCCCGCCTTCAGCCCCTGCCAGGGGTGAGCATTTCCAGCGGGGTGGGGGTGGGGTCCGCAGGTCACATCTGGCCCACAGAGAGGTGAGTGTGATTTTGCCTGGATTCGATTTTAAAATAGTGTATCACCAACATTCAGGCAGCAGGCAGGTACATTCCCTCAGAACCAGAGCCAGCTTCCACCGAGATGCCTGGCTGCAAGGCAGGGTTCCTTCGGACGCAAACAGAGCTGCCTGCCGCAGGGACAGCGCGAAGTCTGTCCCCAGAGCGCCCCAGCCTGGGCACCTCCCCTGGGAGCGAGTCCCTGCAGGCGCACGGCCTGGGTGAGGATGGAGCCCGGCCCATGGTGCGGTCCCTCCGGTGACCGGTGACCAGCAGTCAGCAGCCGCCTCGGCACAGGCTCTGGCCTCCCCGCCCTCGCTGGCAGCTCTTAGCACTATTTGCAACTCGATTCCCGCTGACAGGAGGTTCTGGCCGGGTGCACGGGCCCCAGGACACCAAGGCCCGGCGCGGGAGCTGGGCTGCCAGCCAGGCAGTCAAGTCCTCCCCGGCCGTGCAGAGCTTGGGCCCAGCGCAGCGGCGGCTTCCAGGAGCCCGGGCTCCTGCGCCCTTCAGTGTCATGGACAGCACTGCGCTCAGCTTGGCCGGTTTCAGGGCTGTCTCCTTGATTGATCTTTTAGGTACATTTTAGATGCACATTATGATCATATTCACGATTGACGGCTTGTACCAGCACGTGACACGTCTTGATCCTCATTTTTTCCCATCCTCCCGCCCTCCCTACAACCCCCACCCATATAATTTGTTTCCTTTTTAAACCTACAGAAGCATTTGTACCAACTGCAAGCTGAAATGGCTGATGAGTCTACTTGATCTTGAGTTAATATCAAAGACGGCAAGAAGTTTTCCTCACAGAGACACAGGGCGGACAGCCCCTGAGACTTGCTATACACGGGACAGTCAAACTTGCCGGACAAGACCCAAAGCCACCAGCTGCCAATCAGACAGGAGCCCAAGCCTTCCCATGCGCTTACTTCTGTGGGACTTCAGAAAACATGTCCCGTATCTTCAAGCCCCTCACCAGGCGGAGACCCCAGATGGGTAACACCTCAGCACAAGGCTGCCGCAGTCTGTGGGCTGCAAACGCATACCTCATAGACACATTCACTTCCGTCTTTACGCAGACGCAGCCTGCCAAGCAATCGCAGCCCGGCCTGGCGGGGGGTGGCTCAATGGGTCTTGGCAGGTTGCCCAAACCCTTGCATTCCTGCACGCAGCCCTGGGAAACGACTAGTTACTAGAAACTTCAACTTTGTGGCCTTACTTTCTACAGTGAAATTTAGTTAAATAAGTGAAAAAGCAGTTGGTTCATTACCTGCTATAATCTGCACCTACACCCTGCACAACGCTTCGATGGGAATCACGCCGAGGAGGACGCTCCCTGGGGGCGGCTGGGGGGCGGCCACGGACGGTGTGGTGAGGGGTCCATGCGCCAGGCACCAGCTTGCTCCCTGCAGGCTCGGTGACTGGGGCACAATTCAGGCGCTGACCGTGACCTCAGCTCTGCCCCCGCACTCCTCCTCCAGCAGCTTCGTGGGCACCACTCCCTGCTCCGGAGCCGCGGCTGCCACCTCTGTCCTCCTGGGGCCTGTGACCGGCCCGATACAAATGCCCTGACTTACTGCGACGGGGGGCGGATCGTGGACGAGAGAAGTGCCGTTTGCCCAGCTCCTGGCCCGCGGCGCCTCCTGAGCGCGCTCTGGGCTCTGTCGTTCCGCTCTGCGTTTCTGTGGCGGGACAAGCGCTGTGCCTCAGGCGGCCGAGGGCGCAGAGCTTCGAGAGCGCAGGGCGCCCTCGTTCCCACCATACCCACGGCCACGTGCCACAGCACCACGCCGGCCCGGTGCCCCGTGGGACTGGGGCAGCTGACGGCTTCAGAGGCAGCAGGCTGCGCCCTGTCCACTTGGTGGAAATGGAGCCTTCGGTCCGGGGGAAGCGCCTCCGCCTGATTCTGTCCCACGGCCCGCTGTTGCTCGGGGACGCGCGGCTGAGGGCTGCAGAGGCGCCCGGGCTTCCGGCTGCGGGCCGGGCTCCTCACCAGCCGTGGGAGCTGGGGCACGGGTGCCGGGTCCTAGGAGGCGGCGCACCGTCCTGGGGCTCAGACACCGACGCAAGGGGCGAGGGCGAGCGGAGGCTGGTGCGAGGGCCTGAGGGAACCTCTGGCTGTGGCGCCACCAGGAGAAGCGTCAGACCGAGGTTCAGCGTCCGGCAGACCTGCCGCCCGGCGGTGCCGCAGCAGCAGCTCAGGGCGACGCGGGCCCCGTGCGAGCGTCCCTGACTCGGTCTCTCCCCCTCGTCCTCCCTCTTCAGCTGGGCTCAGGCCACGGGCCCATTGTCCTGGCGGAAACCTTCACTGTTGCCTCCTCTCATCTCAGGCTTTTCCTCCTTTCCTCAGCTCAAAAGTCATGGCTGTGTCCAGCTGCCCAGGTGTTAATGCCGCTCCTGTGTGGGCACCACTGAGGGGGCACGCGGGTCAGGGGTGCAGAGAGCTCTGGGGATGCGAAGGAGGAGGAGGAGGCTGGGTCCCAGGTTCATCTGCACAGCAGCCGTCATGTGCGTGTGTGTGCATGTGTGCGCGTGTGTGCCCACGCACAGGCAAGCGGGGCCCCGCCTCTCAGGGGTCACATGGTGGGGGCTTGGATGCCGACGGGAAGTGGCCCGTAGCTGCGCACAGTCTTCTTCAGAGTCCGTCTGCCGTAGTTCATACCTAGATGCCCCACGGCCTCCTGTGGCCGCAGGTGAGGCTCCGGGGTGACCGGGCCATGGGGCTCATGGCTGAGCTCCCGCTGGTGGCTAGGCCCGTCCAGAAGGGGGGACCTGGGCCAGCGACCCAGGGGGTCTCCCCAGCCACCTTGCCTTCTCCATCTGCTTCCAGTCCACCACGAGTGACCTTCGGCCTCTCCGCCAGGCCCTGTGCCACACCACCCTGCCTTGGCACCCGTGGGTGACGGAGGGAAAGCTCTATAGACTGCGAGCCAAACAGCCGCCCTGTATCCTGTGTGTGCAGTGGTTAAAGTCTGCAGAGTTGGCAGGGTTTAAAGATGTTGAAGCAGGGTTACAAATGAGTAAGAACTGGACATTTAGAAGAACGGCATTTGTTAAATTTATGAGTTAATGAAATCAAATGAGTATATCTTTATAAAAAACCTAGATTTATGAATTGTGCTTATAACTTAAGAAAATTATACTTTCTGATTAATATTCATTCATTTATGGAAGTTAGATATTTAAACACAAATAAATTGGAATAGTTTTCCACAAAAGACAAATCATCCTCCAACTAAAAACCTAATAGATCAGAGTAAATTAAAGACAGCAGAACTGCAATTACGTCCCAGAAGTGTACACGCTGTGGCAGACAGAAACAGAACGTTCTCACTTTTGGCTGGAGACCGTGGACAGGGTCCGGCAAAGCCCGGCCTCTGCCCGTGACCTGGGGAGGCGCGACCTGGGACGAGCCGGCCTGAGCCTGACGTGTCACTAAAGAAAGAAAGCTTTGAAATGAAGCTGCGGAAAGGAGACTTCTCCAGCAGATCTGGTCAGCACACTGCTCCTTGCCCAAACCTCCGCTGGGCGCATCCGGCAGAGAGAGAGGCTGTGCGGGCCTTTCGCATGAAGCCAGGTGTGGGCTGGGACTGCCAGGAACCTCTGGAAGTGCCCTTCAGGGCAGTTACAAGGGCTGCAGAGAAAAGGAACGCCAGGGCACTGATTCAGGAGCCTCCACAGAGACGCGGAGGGCCTGGGACTTGGGTGCAGGAGTCAGTGGAGAAACAGGTCTTTCTTATCAAGGGAATAGGATGTAGTCGGACACCCTTTGGCTCATTTCCATAGCAGCTCAAGGAAACACAACCAGCCCCATCTGACCACTCACTCAGAGCCAAACAGTGTATGGGCTCTCAGCGTCAGAAACGGTGGTCCCGGCCCCTTCACCGGCCAGACCTCTGCTGAACTAGAAAGGAAGAGACGGTGCCGAGACTCGCTGGACTTGACCTGCCATCTCCAGCTACCATGAAAACAGCCATGCGCTCAGCAAAAGGCTTTATGTTTCTCCTTTGCGTCTCTGTTTTCGCTGAGAAGCCTGCGCCTGGGCTCTGGGCACCGGAGCTGTGACTAGGTCCACAGACCTTGCCCAATCTGACCACACGATCAGCAGGTGGTTCCTTAAGGAGGCAACCCCTTCGGTCAAGCGATGCCTGCAGTGAGTTTCCAAAGAAAGGAAATTCAACTCCTCTACTGCTTAGTATCTTTTTCCCACTGCACATGCAACGTGGGTATTTTCCCTTTGACTTTACTAAGTAAATGACAAACTCAACAAAATGTCTGGTGCTCAAACATCGGCGTCGGCTGACGCTCTCCCCAGTGTGTTGGTGCCAGGGAAGGAATGCCAAGCTCCCAGGAGTCGGGGCGTTTTGGCTCCGCCCTTTTCCCCTCTTGGTCGCCCTGGCCAGCCACGCCCAGGAGGCCTACCGCCGGCTCGCACTGCTGCTTTAGCTGCCGCTGAGAAGGCCCTTTGTTTTAAGCTTATTATTAACTCTGTAACTTTGGCACTTCCCTATCATGTTGTTTTACCTGATAGTCCTGCTACTTTTATTTCTCTTCCTGAATTTGACTGATATTTTCCTTGTCTTCCTTTAAAAGTCTACATTGCTGTCTTTTTACTCATGAGTTTTATTCATTATCTGCCAGTTTTAGGAAATATACCAATCATACATTTCTGATTCTTTTCCTATTATCAATTCTCTTGAGAGTCTCAGTGTTGCTCTCATAGGAAATAAATGTGACATTACATGCACTCTAATTTCATCATTTTGTTAATCTGCTTTCATGTTGAGGATGGAAAAACGATACTTGCTTCTATAAGTTTCTACGCATGAAATGAAAAATGGAAATAAGAAAATCAAATAATATTAAAAGATAAAGGTCGGTGCTATTTTTGGAGCCGTATCACAGCACACGCACCGCTACCTCCGGCCAAACGCTGGCAAGTCCTGACGCTCCACGGGAGAGCCGCCCACGGGTGCCCGCGCCCGCGGCGGGTCACAAGGGCCCCACCGTCAGGCAGCTTCTCCGCCCACTTTCAGCAGCGGGAACCGGCCACATCCCAGGCAAACAAAACGTAAGGACACAGAAAGGCACGAATTCAGACTCACGCTGCACCGGCTCCCGGGCACGTTCTCCTGGCGCCGAGACGCCGGCGGCGGCGAGTCGCTGGGGTCGCCGTGGAATACTCCTGCTGGGGCACCGGGCGCGTCGCCACCCTGCACCCGCGCGCAGCCCCCGCTGCCCTGGAGCTCGCCGCCTCCCCGCCCGCCTCGCTCGAACCCACTGTGAGCTGCTTCTGATGGCGGGAGAACGGCGGTGGCTCGGGCCGAGGAAGCCCGGGGCCGAGGGAGCCGGCGTGGGCTCAGGGTGGGAGCGAGCTACTCACTGACTTCAGGGACGCGCGGGACGAAGGCGAGTCGGGCTGCTCTTTGCACTCTGCCCTCGCCCCCGCTTGGGGCGGTTTAGCTGGAACAGCAGCCGCAGCGGCCTCTGTGCTGGCCGGGGCCTCGGGGTCCAGCCCGGAGGCCCTGGCAGGAGAGGAGGAGCCTCAGGAGGCCCCGGAGAGCCGCGCACAGCCAGCGGCGGGGACGCTGGGTGAGGACACGTGAGAGAAGGGACTGGGGGCCGAGGCGCAGCGCCCACCGCCTTGAGCAGCACGGGGGCGGGGGGGGGGCGGAGCCCGCGGCTCGGGGCGGTGGCCTGCCGGTTAGGAGGCGGAAGCGACCTGCTCGGGTGCCACTCATCGCTCTGCTCTACAACCGCACAGGATCGATCCTTTGTCTTCTTGAGTTTCCACCACGCGTTCTCAGCTGCGCAGCTGTGCAGCGGACACAGGGAACCTACGTCCCCAAACGCGGATGGGGAAGATGTGTCGCGTTGAACGCACCGCGGCTCACAACCCGCCGAACGGAGCCCTCAGGCTTCTCCGCGTGAATGGTCTCTCTGCCAGGCGAACAGAGTCGGCTCCCACCGCCGGCCTGGCCCGCAAAGCCCGGGGCCCCGGGACAGTGCTGGGCCTGCACCTGGGAAGGGCGCCTGTGGGCTGCTACAAAACAAATTTTATAACTCTTCTGGGGAGCAGGGGCCCTTTCTGGGGCACATTCAGTGAAAAAAGTGAATTCCTGTACATAATGAGAAGCACTGTACCTAAAAGTTACTCTTCTAAAATACCAAGAAAAAAATTTCCCATGGAGAAATGCTACAAAAGCAATTTTTATAAACAGTGTACTCCTATATAGAAAGGAGTGCATGTGGGAAAAAAAAAACTTAAAAAGGCTTTTTTGGTTAAAGCTATTAAATTTCTACTGACTTCTACTGGCCTAATTTAATTTGCAAAGTGTTTGCAATATTGTTTATATATCAAGAACATGCTTCCCAGAGAAATAATGTTATCACAGATGATCAGCCCTCAAGATCAACCCTTCACAGGCATCCAGGAGAAATGCTCAGTAGACGACTAGCTAAACAATCATTCTTTCTTTCTGGTTTTTTTTTTTAAATTTTTTTATTTTTTAAGACAGGGTCTCACTTTGTAGTTCAGGATCGGCTCACTATGTAGCTCAGGCAAGCTTCAAACTCAGCAATCCTCCTGCCTCTGCCTCCTGAGTGCTGGGATGACAGGCGTGAGCCACCCTGCCCGGCACTGTGGTGTGTGGTACCAATTGCTGGTGGGCATGAATCACCAAGCTCGGTATTGTTGTATGTGGTTACTGGGATCAAACCAGGGACCTTGTGCTTGCTACGCAGGCGCCAGAACCACTGAGCTAAATCTCCGGCCCTAAACAATCATTCTTTTTTTTTTTTTTTTTGGATCGAACTCAGGCCCTTGTGCATCCAGAGTTGGTGTGGTACCACTTGAGCTAAATCCCCAGCCCGCTAAACAATCATTCTTAATATCATCGCTATGCATTCTGCTCCCTGTTGGGTTCCACTTTGTATTTTACACATACTGTATATTTAGTTTTCACACTAAATAGAAACATTTGAAAACAGATTATATCTCTTACAGATCTGCAATAGAAACTGGGGGAACAAACTGGATTTTTTCTTGGTTAACTTGGCTAATACTATAAATACAAAGTACTGCATAAATTTACACGTTACTAGTG